>CAAKHF010010020.1:10367-21673 GCA_901007745.1 Hippocampus kuda | reverse complement strand
CACACACACACACACACACACACACACACACACACACACACACACACACACACACACACACACACACACACACACACACACACACACACACACACACACACACACACACTTCTTTCAATATTTCACTGTGTGAAAAGTCAGCTGGAGCTTTCCTTACATTTTTTTGGAGTGGGTGGGTGGGGGATGAGGTCAGAGAGGAAGTCCATATTTAATGAAGTGGCTCTCTTGTTAAAAATGGTTTTAAGTGCTCCTGTGCAGAGCTTGTGGCCTGAGGGGAGGGGCTTTTATTTATTGATTCGCCAGCTCTGGCTCGGCAAAGAATGGAGTGGATTAGAGCGATGAATCCCCCTTCCCATCCACAACATTTTTCCTGCTCCCTGGTTGGCCGTGCACCGTCCCTCGGGGGACACCACTGTGTCAGTCCACATTAACATCCGTCAGCGTGTGATGCTCGAGCGGGCGACGGGCCTCGATCCCGTCGAGTTCCAACGTACACGCACGGATGCATGAGAGCTACAGAGGGCCAATAATTCAGGCACACCCACATATCCAAATAATGGGATGCAAAATGCAACGCGTATGTATGAGTCACACACATGTGAGAAATGTCTTCTCTGTCAGCCTCGGGCAGAACTGAAAATTCACTTTCTTTGTTTCTACTGCATTGGTTTTGCATGTGGTCCCCAAAAGAGCGCTCTCGTATTTGACTTGCATGGGTACAGCTGTCCCCTACTTGATCAGTGGGCTTTTATGAACAAGTTTGAACAAACATCTGAGGTGTGACATCAAGGAGGCAGAGGAAAAAGTCAAAAGTTTGTGCAAGATTGTGCGTTGTGCTGATCCCTTTTGTCTTTGTGTGAAGTTGGGGCTGTCTGCTCCCTCGTTATCGCTCCTCGCTCGCGGAACGGGAGAAGAACCGCGCGAGATGAGAGAGAGCCATATCATTAACCAAGAGTGTTTCAACAACAAAGGGCCGACTCCATCACATCTCACCCTTTCCCACACACACACACCGGTGTCAGACACATCATTCCCATGCACTGAAATGATGTGTGATGAAAAATAAAATAAAATAAACACCCCCATTTGTCAAAAGATTTTTTTTTTTTGAGAGAGAGACTAATGTTCACATCTAAAATTGGACAGTATCTGTCAGGGTAAGTGTGTGTGTGTGTGTGTGTGTGTGTGTGTGTGTGTGTATGTGTTCGCGTTTGCAGTGGAGGGGGCTGCCTGCACGAATCCTCAGGGTTTTCACTTTCGCCATGCAGAGAAGCATATTGTTAATTCACCACAATGACCTAGATTCCTAAAGACATGAAAAGAAAGACATCGCCCAGCTCAACGTTGGAGACAAAAACACAATCAGTCTAATGTCTTTCACTCGCTACCAGCCATTATTTCTTGCCTCGGAAGATTCACTTGGATCAATTCATAGTAAATCTCACATTCACATTTATAATTCCTCCTTCTCCCCCATTTCATAGATTGCCCTCTTTCCGTCTCATCTTGGGCTCTCACATCAAACCAAAATGGTGAAAAGTAAATGAATTTTCCCAGTCGGTTCCATTCTCACAAACTTCTAATTGGATTTTGGCTATTAGTATAAAGGCTGTCTTCACCTTGGTAAATTGACCCGGTACGAGTCCTTTCTTTCCCACGTCGAAAGAGGTGTGAGGCAAGGAAAGCAGGAGGACAGACAACATGCAGACTGAATCAAGCTCAAATGAAGACGGCAACGATCAAGAAGTCACGATGCGGGTATTTTTTGCGACTCTGAAACGTCTCCTTTCAGAATTATTGGCTCTCTCAAAGCTGTCATAGGAACGAATCAACCGACGTCACAGCATTTCGCAGGGCTTTGAGCAGCAAGGTTAGGATGGCATCCGAACAATCGGATTTGATACTGGCAGATTCGATGCCAGAAACTCATGGCCAGATCGTCACCCTTTGCCAGGTGAAGAAAATTCAGCGAACCCGACACAATCTTTCCACAGAGATTCTTTGAACCTTGATTCATTCTGATTCGTTTTCTTCAAGCAGAACAGAAATAGAATCCATCATTTCCAACTCGAACCAATTGATTTCCAAGGGTTTGCTATCAAAGTTTGACTCTGTTGAGTGATACGGCTGCAATCTTACACAGCTAAAATCAGTCGAAGAACAATGAGAGCGACTCTCGAGTTATTTCACTGATTCTTCTGTTGTGCCAGGATGCAGCGTGAAGCGTGTTTCTGTTCCATCGTCTTCTTCTCACACATGACCGTTCCACATTCTTTATACTTGGTCTTTTTTTTCTTCATTGTGGAACATGAAATGCGCCCACAAATCCTCTTTCTGCCAGCTATGGATATTATCTCGCGCTTTCACCATCAACTCTTGCTCATCTGCTTTCTTCCCAGGATTGGGGTTGAAGTTAATGACTCGCTCCACCGCTCCAGTCGACCTCTGATTGGTTCTCTTCTCACTTTTGCCCGTATGTTCCGTTTTCTGGTGGTTTCTATGGTTTCTTTTCTGCGACCTACGTATGATTCTTTCTTCTGATTGGATTTCATCATTGTGGTTTTTCGTTCTTTTATTTTTGTGATGAAAATATCAATCGATATCATATGAGTGAATTACTTCTACTTTTGTTTTGTTTAGTTTTCATCTGGAAAAAATATATGTATTTGTGACAAAATGAACGACGAAAATTTTTGTTGGTCTTTATGTTAGACTTCTCCTTTTTTTTATGTGGCATTAACATTGCTAACTTGGAAATGTTACTGCACATTTTGTTGGATGATTTGTATCAGGTGTGTCACCAAAGAGACCTTTCAAATTACAAACGACACGTTTTCGCCATGAGTGTGGGCCAGATGATCAAGCAGCATGTCGCCAAAAAGATCCTCCGCTGCTTGCTGAGAGTTGTGGCAGGAACACTCATGGCTGCTTTCCCGTGACAACACGCCCGAGCATCTGAGAGTTTCTGGCACAATATGCGAGAGTGTGTATTCTTTGAGAGATCTTTTGAGAGATCATGTGAGCGTGCGAGATTTCTGCCTCGGAGGACTTCTTTTTCAACTCAAATGATCGGACAGAATCTTCTGGCACAACTCCAACTTGTGCTCTTGTAACTCTCAAGGAGGTTACAAAAATGATATCAAAAGTGTTTTGGTGGCGGAGAAAGGATACCGGTAGAATGTTTCCAGGTGTGCCGAGAAGGCTGGAAAAGTGCGTTCGATTGAAGGTGGATTACATCGTCGGGGAAAACTGAGAAGTGGTAGTTTCAGTTTGAAATCCAATTTTATGGGATGCCAGTCCTGGAGCCTTTCTCACACATCTTGTCAATGAATTCTAGCACCAGGTTAGTGAAATGCAGAAGACACACCTAAAGATTTGTCAATTCTTAAAAGACCCCGCACAAAAAGACAAAAGAATATTGAACATTTAACATTGTGTGTGCTCTGCTTTGATTGTCGCCTCAAAGAACACCACACACACTAAGATTAAGATTCTGTCCGATCACCGAGCTTAAAGCAAAGTCCTCCGAGGCAGAAATCTTGCACGCTCACATGATCTCTTAAAAAAGAATACACACTATCGCATATGCCCCAATGTTAACCGAGCGTCTCGGAAGAGGACTGGAGGCGGGAGTGTTGAAAAATGGCATTGTCGGCAAGCAAAGACTTGGAAAATACTTCTTGCTGTCTGGAAAGACCACTTTTATATGACAATAGGACATATTTTGGGTAGGACGTATTTTATTTTATTTACTGCCACTTCCTTGTTTTTTTTCAGTCAGGGAGCTTCTTTGATTGGCTCCATTCTGTTCACATCACACTTCACAGAATCAAATGACTCGAGCGTAGTCGGCTTTGCTCACACATGAAGATTTTTTGAGGGGAATTTTCAACACATTGATTTACAGTAAAAATTTCATCCCTGACTGGTTTTGACCCTATTCTAGAGACAAATCCACTTGTAACACACCTCAGACAGAAGGTTCTTCTTATACGACAGTCTTGTAAGAAGATAAAAAAAAAAAAAAAAATCAGCTATTTGACGTCTTTGGCCGGGAAGGGAAGGACCGTGACAAAAACAGCCTCAGTGTCTTTTGAGGGCCTTAATTTCCTCTTGACATTCATCCACCAGAAGTCAGTTGTTATTATTTTTCTTCCTTTTATTTGCAGCCAAATTCAAGCCAACTTGTGAACATCAGAAACGGGATGTTACGATCAAAATAGGCGCAGGAAGAGAAGCGGTGGCCCAAACTGGCATGAATTTTTGTTTTCAGTCAGCCACACGAGATGGATGGAGTCCTACTAAAGACAAAAGATAAAAACTCTGAAATAGACGAATGGAAATCAGCTCGCAGTATTTGGAAAACAGACAGACGGTTTGTGAGAGCGCACCAGATGCTGTGTGGGAGGGTTATTTAATTGACAATATCACACCATTTCCCGCTTTCTTTCCCTCATTTCTCCCACCAACACGCACATAACCATTCATCCGCGTTTTATTTGCCCTGCCACCTCCTTATCCTTGCGTGACACACCAGCCACGCGTCGCCATCCTACCTACCATGCACCCCGCAGGGGCTGTGCAATGCCAGGGCCTCGCGTGAACCCAGCGTAATAATTTATGTTGCTGGGCACGACTCATCAAATGTGAGCTGTCACTCCGAGGGTTTGTTTACGATATGAAAAACTCAAAATGGCGAATTGACTGACCGTGGGTTTCCTTTGCATTTTCATCCATAGCGAGCAGTGTTGCAGCGGATTTCTTCCAGCTACAATTGAGCTTATCCATACTTCTTTCAGTATTTGTTATGTTTTATTTTTGTTTTTTTGCTGTTGTGCTCACACATTCCACATTTCCTGCCAAACAAGAAAATATCCCAAATCAGCTCGAATTAATTTTCCTCTGATTTGTAAATGATCCTCATTAAAACAAAACAAAACAAAACAAAAAATAGACTCCCATTTTTACAGGCTTCAAAGGGAGACGGTGCGGCCTAATCAGGAGGTTTGCTCAGCTGTGGCACTAATGAGACAAATTTGGCCTAACAAGGGAGCGGTGCTCTAATTTGTTTATGTTAATGATATGAAACAGTGCTGTCCTTTTTGTGTATCTGGGAAGGGATCAGTCACACGCTCGTGCTTCCATGCTCTTTTTACCTTCAGGGTTTCATCATCGGCTTTGTCAAGATGCGACACAAGCCTCACTGAATGCTTTCCGAGGGTTAATTAGCCTAATTGAGATAACTTGGGTGATGAGTTAATGTGATGGAAAAGTCAAGGAGCAACATGAGGTGGAGGTGGGAGTGAAAATGAGTCAACATGATCATAAATATTCCATCCATCCATCCATCCATCCAATGGCAACCAGTTCAGGGTGTAGCCTAGCTACTGACCCTGGTGAGGATAAAGCGGATTAGAACATGGATGGATGGATATTAATGATAATAAAAATAAGAAGAAGAAGAATGGGATTAGAATCACAGTCATTTTATTAATTATGTCTGATAGATTTTCATCACAATACTGTGGTCTCCAACATCACTGTTTGTATTTTACTCTTCAACAAATACTGTAAAAAAAATAAATAAATAAGGCCAAGTGAATAAAATGATTAAGCTTGAAAGAGATGGCAGGCATACCTATAGAGACAGTAATGTTACAGCAGTAATATCATTCATTCGTAAAAGAGGATAAAGAATGCATGCCTCTTTAGTATTGTTCTATTATCAAGTCAAGTCAAGTACAACTTTATTGTCAAATGTGCTGTTTAACAATTATATATGTACATATATATATCTATCTCTCTCTCTCTCTCTCTCTCTCTCTATCTATATATATATATATATATATATATATATATATATATATATATATATATATATATATATATATTATATATATATATATATATATATATATATATATATATATATATATATATATATATATATATATATATATATATATATATATATATATAGAGAGAGAGAGAGAGAGATATAGAGTGTATATATATATATATATATATATATATATATATATATATATATATCTACATCTATATCTATCTATATATATATATATATATATATATATATATCTATATATATCTATCTATATATATATATATATATATATATATAGATAGATATAGATAGATATATATAGATATATATCTATATATCTATATATATATATTAACAATTAATTTAAAAAAAAGGCTAATTATCTGCCTACATGTGTTGTTCCTCCATTTGTGTTTTGATATCCATTGCGTAAAGGGTAGACAACACCGCTGCATGGACGCTAATTGTCAGCATGTGAACCTATGGAGTTTCCCTTTGTATGCTAGCAGCAAGGCAGTGGAGGCTGTGTGGTTGTTTGAAATAAATACACAGGTTTTAATTCTCTTTTTTTTCATGTTGAGTTTGACAGTAAACTTCAACTGGGAGTGGGATTAAATAGGTTGTTTTTTTTTTCTCTCAAAAAGGCACATGCAAAGCTCTGAGCTCTTAACCCTCCCCCCACACAAACAAAATGACATTTGCACAATGAATCCTAAAACAGGAGGGATGTCGCTGTTTCCACTTTTACTTGGACCGACCATCCACACATGAGGAGCAAACAAGCTCAATCACTGTGCACCATCTTGTCACTTGGTGAATTATTGAGAGGTTGGCTGCAAAACTCGAGCAAACCAAGCACGGGGGAGGGCCACTGTGCTCCAGTGTGGTTGAATGTGGTGATAAAATGTGATTATTCATGTGTGATGCATGCTGTGTGGATTCTTGTGTCAGAGTGTGGAGGAGTACTGAGCCGCTCCATGGTGACTGTGGAGAACGCGTACGTGCCAGACGAGCCAGATGGTATCCTGTTGACCGAGTACATAATGATCCAAATTTTTGAAAAATTACCAAAAAAAAAAAAAAAAAGTGATTTAGATGAGGTAATTTATCAGGAGACATTTCATTATTGTTCCTGTAAAAGTCATCTGTGCAATTCTAAACCAGCCCCAACTCTTACTCAATCCGCTTCACAATTTTATGGTTTAGTGTTCATTCTTCTCATACTGTCTTGTGTTTTCGATGCACCAGGTTGATGCAAACCCACTTTCTTGTAAAATGGTACTTTGAGAATTACTCAAATTTTTGGAGATACGAGGGGCTATTCTGGTGATTTTGTTTTGGGGGGGGGGGGGGTCGAAAAAATATCAAGCAAGTCAAGTCGAGTGGCCAACAAATTTCAAGCAAGTCCAATCAGGTCATTACTAGGTTCAAGCAAGTCATAAGTTGAGTCATAAAATCTTGCTCAGTAAAACAATGTTGTATGTTGGAGTGATTACAAAATACTTTTTTTCACTGATCCTGCTACAAAAGTACACTCTCAAAAATGTAATGAACATCCATCCATCCATCCATTTGCTGATCCGCTTTATCCTCACAAAGGTGGTGGGGGGTGTGGAGCCTATGCCAGCTGTCTTTGGGAAGGAGGCGGGGGACACCTTGAACCGGTCGCCAGCCAATCGCAGGGCACACACAGACAAACAACCATTCGCGCTCACACTCACACCTTGGGACAGTTTAGAGTGTTCAATCCGCCTGCCACGCATGTTTTTGGAATGTGGGAGGAAAGCGGAGGACCCGGAGAAAACCCATGCAGGCATGGGGCGAACACGCAAACTCCACACAGGAACCGGAATCTAACCCTGCACCTCTGCACTGTGAGGTCGACGCGCAAACCACTTGATCACCGGGCCGCCTGTAATGAACATTTACATTTCAAAAAATTAAATTAAAAACAAATCCTGATAAAATGTCAATACTTCATTAATATTTATATGAGGCGGCACACTGTTTAATTTGGTGATAAATACCAAAATATGCTGAATGAGGGCCTAAACATATATAATCGTCAGATTTAAAAGCCACATACAGTGCATTGTTTCTGGTGTCACTCTGGTCCCCAAATCTAAGGGGTAATCGAAAGGCATGAGGGGTGTTCACACGGCACACATTTGCTCTGGTGCTGCACCGATGGATTTTGTTGCGATATATGTTACACCGGAGCAAATTTTGTGGAGGGTTCACACATACAAAGCCGCTGAGCGTTTTAGCACCGTGCAGCGCTGGTGTAGCCCCACTTGGGTTCACACGGCAGTTTCTGCAGCGGAGCAAAACGATAGAAAACAAGCTGTCGTGTTGGTGCTTTTTAAAACACACACAACTCAAGCAACTACTGTACAGGCACATCCTTCTCCTTCTCCGTGCCTTCTGCTCGAGAAGCGTTCAATGACCGCCCCCGAAAACGTAAATCAACAATGACTTCAATGACACTCAGAAAAGCAAACATATCATGCACCAAACAGAAAATCAAGAGAGGAAATCACAAAATAATTTCTATGGGGGGGTTGTGAACACACAACAGAGGAACAAACTACACAAACAACTCCGGGACAGTCCAGTCTCCTACAAAAGGAAAGATGATGTTTGGGGACTATTCCTCCCCTCCATTCTAGTTGAGATGGTATAACCCAAGAGACAAGGTGCCGCTTGCTACTGTTATTGCCAGTTGCCATTCTATAATCTACTAAAGCACCAGTCAAACGCCATCTTGTCTTGTGTCGTCATTAGACAAACAGTTGACGGAAGTACAACAGAGCACGAAAGCAACGCATTCTCGCTGTATGTAATCAACTCTTCTCATGCGTCGCGAGGCTACCCCCCCGCAAATGAACATTTGCTGCGGAGCAAATTTTTAAACCACCTCCCTGAGGTGGTTGCTCTGGAGTAAGCTGTTTTCAGGGGCTACACCGGTGTAACTTTGCACGTGTGAACGCTCTACTGGGGTAGCCCCGGCGCAGCACCGGAGCAAATGTTGTCGTGTGAACACCCCCATTAACTTTGTGGGTTGTCGCTTTTTGAAGTTGTCAACCAGCTGAGGGTGAAGCATGTCAACCAGATCAACAAGCATGTTTTCTGTCCCGTGTTGCCAAAATAATGTTCAAGAACGAGAGGCCTAACGGAGACCTTGAAATATTACCCTCATCAAGTGATCACAATTCAAAGACACATTTGCTTTACTAAGCCGTACTTCTGCTTTACTTCTGCCTCAGCTCTGATTGTTTTCGTTACTCGCTTTCAAACTCTCTGATTACAAGGTCGGCTGTGAACCCCCATCTTGCGTGGCTTTAAAATTTGCTCTCTTTTTTTGGGATTCCAGTGAAGAAACATGGCAGCAGTTCACGCTAACGAAATGAGCTCATGTCTCTAGTTGGAGCAAACCTAAGGCACATAAAAGCATTGCAACAAGAACATTGAGGTGGTATTTCTGGACGCATGTCAATTCATCTTTGTCCATTGCAATGAATGGTAATGCTATTAATCCATTGCAGCCACCCCCACGCCCCCAAAAAACCCCCACAAATGTTTCATGGTATTATTAATAACAAAAACAGCACTCTGTAATGTTGTGCTTTATACAAACCTTCTGTAATGACATAATTAAATAGGATGTGAAAAACAATGTAACAGTTTTGCCACATTTTGCGACACTCAAATCTTAGGATGTTGTGCTGCTACTTCTTACTTTGCTGCACCTGGCCACTTGGGGTAAGTGCAATGCAAGCATATGGATATACTTGGCATGGAGCACATCTTAGCTCCTCAGTAAGCTGCAGTAATTTCGCAAACCCCTGTATTTTCATGGTTTGGCATTCCCGCATTCAATTCGCCTACCGGTACTCATTGGTCAGTTGAGGGGGAGCCTATCCCCCATTAGTCACTGTTTTTATTTAAGGGGGTCGGGGTGGAAAAATTATGACCAGTGTGCCTTGTAACCCACTAGTGGATAAATCCAAGATAATAAGTCATGACGCAACTCAATGCTGCCATTTCTTTTCTTTCTCTCGGTACCATCCAGCATACGTGTCCAAACTGGAAATAATCGTGCAACCGAAACCAGAAGTCATTGGCTGTGTTCAAATTCACTGGGTGAGTCCTCCGAAGGCCTAATTTTCTGCCGCATTATTCGGCTACATGATTTCACTTCAGGCACAACTGGACTGCAAGTGGTTTCCAAATTCTAGAAAATCACCTCATAGAAAGTTCAATAGTTTTAATGAATTTTCTTCTTTTATTTTATCTTGTCCAATGAGATCCTCATTCTTTTCTCCTTCGACAGTTGTTAGTGTGTATAGACAAACAACCGCACAAACGTGCGCATCTATGGGCAATTTAGTGTCTTCAGTTAAACTCACATAGGGAGTACATGCAAACTCCACACAGGAAGGTGAAGTCAACATTTAAACCCCAAATCTCAAAACTGTGAGAGCAGTTAACACTAATTATTAGCATTGATGTTGCGGCGCTATCACCCCTTGAGCAACGAATTGAACACAAATAGAGCAGCATGGAGAAAGACAACAGTACTTACAGTCACATATTCTTTATCCTGTGCAATGAATGACAAATATTAGTGCTGTACTGATGAGCTGAGAATTGAGGTGTCTCAATGATAAAGGGTGAGACCAGTGATGGCTGTTTAAAAGGGATAGTTGTAACACTCTCATTTTGAATAAAATACAGCTCTGGTCATGCCATCAATACAGTCCATGCCCACTTCCAAATTGAGCTCAATGGTGAATCCTTATGTCTCTGAGTTGAAAACTAATCGTTCGGGGCCCCCACCCCCCAAAAAAAAAAAACATTTCAGGAAGTATTTTTGCATAGTCTCCATTGGATTGCAAATACAATTGTTTTCACTTACATAAGTTAATGGTTGCTTTTTGATTATTCATTAAAGTACATCCATATATCCAATAGTATGGATCTTTTTAAAGCAGAATAATTTAATCGTTATATCCATCCTGAAAAAGTGTTACGACTCACTCTGGTACTGGGGGGTGGTTGAAACAGCATCCCTCTTTGTATTTGAAGTTAATTTACATAACCTGTGACAGTGTTGCAGTGTTCTGAGTGTATGTCATTTATAGCAGACAAACATGGTTACGACATCTCTTGCACAAAATACTGCTGACTTACACTTGCTCAAGCAAAAAGTGTGACAATTCACCTGGGCCATGGAAGAAATTAAACTCGTATCTCAAGGCATGAATTAAGTTGCGTCTTCGAAAAGTAACTTCTGTAAAGTTGACATTTGGTTGGTTTGGGTCTTGTTGGCAAGTGTGTGTGTGTGTGTGTGAGTGTGTGTGTGTGTGTGTATGTGTGTGTGTGTGTGTGTGTGTGTGCGTGTGTGTGTGTGTGCGTGTGTGTGCATGCATGCATGCATGCGTGCGTGCGTGTGTCTCCA
>CAAKHF010010018.1:0-15206 GCA_901007745.1 Hippocampus kuda | reverse complement strand
TGTGTGTGTGTGTGTGTGTGTGTGTGTGTGTGTGTGTGTGTGTTGGGGTGTGTGTGTTGGGGTGTGTGTGTGTGTGTATACATATACAGATGCTCCCTGATTTACGAACATCCGAGTTACGAACAACGGTACATACGAACATTTTTGCGGGTACAGGTATGTCGAAAAATGTTCTCGGACAGAGATGCTGTAAATTAGATTTTGTATTGCGCGCCTTTTTCCGAGTACTGTAGTACTTCTTTCCGCCGCTAATACCGACGTGAAGCGCTGTGAGAGGAGGAGGAAACGCCTGTCCCCATGAAGAAGTTCGAGACGGAACTCTTGGCCGAGGGGTTTTCGCTCATAGAGAAAGGCATCGCAGTCTTCGAGCAGCAAGACCCGAATGTTGAACGTTGCACAAAGGTTGCAAATCAAATGAATAATGCTATACAGTGCTACTACATCATTTAAGATGAGAAAAAGAAGAAAACTGTGCAATCGTCGTCAGATCGCTTCTTTCGGCCAGTTTCTACTACACCCTCCAAGGACTCGTCAACCCTCATCTTCTTCTCTTGGACCCTCAATTTCTTAAGCCTTCGAGTACATCTTCCAAAAGTAAGTTAAACTTCATTTTATTATACTTATATAAGCCTTAAACATACATTCCATCCAAAATATAGCACTGAAGCAACTTACGAACGAATTCAGCTTACGAATGATCCTTCGGAACGTATGTCGTTCGTAAGTTGGGGAGCGTCTGTACATTATATATGATTGTGGTATGCACTTTGTCTGAAATAGTAGGTAGACAGTAAGATTCAATTTTCATCACTCAAGTTACAATCTAGATGTTGATATGTTACATGTTTGTTACGTCAAGATATTCTGTTACATTTATAACACCTTTCGGTACCTTGTCCAAGTGTAGCAATTCGGGGTGTAACAAAATAAAATGGTTTGAATCGAGAAAAAAAAATCATTTCAAGAATGTGAGGGCATCAAATAGAATCGTATCCACTTTAAAACATATTGAAATAGATGTTTTCTATTCGTGGGCCAGCTTGGTCCCTATACCCAGCAAATAGCCGGTTTCCACTGTCGTTAGTTTTTCTTTCCTTTGGCTTCTGTTTTTTTAAATGTTATTAGTGTGAATTGGTTTTTAGAGCAGGTTTGCCAGTGTATAGCTTGTTAGTTTTTATTATTTTTACTTTGTATTTCGAAAATGTTCTCATGTATGACATACTGTAATATCAAATTGAATATACCTGGATTTCAAAAAGACCAAAACCAAGGATAGTTTTGCTTTAATTATAGTTAGCTTTAGTTAGTTTTAAAACCATTCAATGTAGTTTCAGTTAGTTGTCATTTTTAAAACCACATTTTATTTTATTTCATTAACGATAGTGACCTCCACACAGTTAGCGATACAAGGGCGTTAAACGGTTGTTTCCTGTGTAATGATCAAAACATTTGTCTGTGTGATGCCCAATACTTTATACCTGTTAGAAAAGAAACTAATACAAAAAAAAAAAAAAAACAAATGAACAAACAAACAAAAAAAAGCAGTGAACATTGCATACCGTGAACTATGACCTGCATTGTTTTGGTCTGCGTGGAGTCCACGCTTGTGACGTTGCATGTGTACAGTCCAGAGTCCGTAGTAGAAGCACTTTGGATGGTCAGGACGTTGACTGCTTCTGTGGCGTGAGACAGTGCATCCCGATGGTATTTAGTGTCCACTGAGTTGTTGGTCTGGTCAGAGGAAACAAAAGTGTGATCTTTGCCGAACGTCCTTGGCGAAACTCGGCGATCCGATACAGGACAACTGCCTTCCTGGCAGTTTCTGCTCACCTGCTTGCCTGGGTAGGACCACTCGATGGTCACCCCAGTGTCGAACTCCACCTGTACTGTGCAGTTCAGGGTGAGGGCCTCCCCTGCTATCATCTCCACAGGCTCTTCGGGAAACAGCTTGACATCGTAAACCCGACTTCCTGTCCGGGAAAGACCGAGGGAGGGAGGCAGGGAGGTCACAGTGACATCGTCAGCAGTTTTCTCCTTCCTCACACAACCAAAGGAAATGGCTGTCTTTGGACCAGAAGAACCATCCTACTAAACACAAGCTCACGGTGCTTCCATTGATGTGTCAGATTATTTTGACATGACGAGGATGTAGTGCAGTTTCATTAGAAGAGAAAAGACACACAGTCAGATATCTTTGGATACTGCTCGATTGTCACGTTGCAAGGTGGTGGTGGACCCCAAAAAGCAGGCAGGAGGGAGGAGCAGGGTGTATTTGAAGAAGTGTATTTAAAACAAAGAAAACTAAATCCAAAACAAAGTCCAAAGTAACAAACAAAAACCATGACTTAAGATAAAACATAACAGCAACCAAAACATGACTAAAACAAACCTGAGTACAGCAAACAAACAAACATGACAGTAGCTAGAGCAAACAATGACCCGACAGTGAGTGGTCGGGCTGGGAGTCCTTTTATAGCCCTAATTACCAAATTACCAACAGGTGTGCAGCTGCAGGGGGAAAAGCCCCACAGTGCCACCTGTTGGTCACAAACCAAAACATGACATCGATGTGGTTCTTGGAAATGCCATTTGGTGTCCACTATAGCGCTGTTCCGTGTGCAGGAGTCTGCGGTTGTTTGATTGTTTCAATGGCCCATAAAAGTTGGGGCTCAAAGTTAGAAGGAACGCGCATGAATCAATATTCTATTTGGAGCCTGTGTATTCTGTAGAAAAGGGCTCAGTTTCCCAAGGTGACATCGCTGTGCAACATCAAAAAATCATCAGAGCACGAAGTGTATGGAGTAAATTTCGGCCTTCAATATAAAAAAGAAGCCATTACACCAAAAACAGCTGTCTCTCTTTCTCTCTCTAAATACCTTTCTCAGTTTTGTTTTTTTTATTGTTCTCAATGATGCAAAAATACAACATTGTCGCTTTTTTTTCCCCTTCATTTTGAACTACAGACAAGAAGTGAAGGGGAGGAATAGCCAATATTTCCACAGCCTAGTCTATAAACATTGATTATAACAGGCTACTGTTGCAGGCGTGCCTGGTTTTGTGTTGCGGTAAGCTGACATTAGCCAGAATTACCCTGAATGCGCCCTGCTGACAAAATTGCTGGTCCCAGCCAGGCCCACTCAGATTAGTCACGAACCACCACTGCTCAAAGCACAATTTTGCCTTTCTTTCATTTATTCTTCGCTTTTGATTGCCTGCACATAATGGCACACGTGGTGCCATAAAAGAAGGGAGTCGCTTTAGGGGGAAATGACATGTTGACATAAAATAAAAGAACCTGGCAGAAATAAGGACTACTTGGTGTGCACAATTATGGTATTTTCTTTATTCAACAACTGCGCTCATATTTGGCAGACCGGAGTAGAATTGCATCAATTGTGTTTTTGTAGCTGTGTAATATAAAATCAGCAATGGTTCCTCCGTTATGTGACTGATTTTATGTGACATATTGTTCAGCATAAGACCATTTGTTTTGAGGAGGTCCTACCCTAGAAAAGACTGTAAGCGTCTTCATGCATAATATTGGCAATATTTTCTTCTGCTTCTTTTCATTCAACACAAAATGAGCACAGGTGAAGGCTTTAACGGGGCATGTTTGATTTAGGTCATGAATGTATCTCTTGACTGACCTTGTTACAGGTGCATCTCAATACATCATATTTAATCAAAGGTAAATCAATCAATTGAATTTAATATAAATGTAATAGAAAACAAATGATTTGGCCTTCTGAAAAGTAAGTTCCCAAATGTTTAATAAATTTAAAATGTTTAATAAATTATTATTATGTTATTACACACTCAGCGGCCCAGTGGTTGAGTAGTTAGCGCGTCAACCTCACAGTGCAGAAGTGCAGGGTTCGATTCCGGCTCCGGCCTCTCTGTGTGGGGTTTGCATGTTCTCCCCGTGCCTGCATGGGTTTTCTCCGAGTACTCCGGTCATCTCCCACATTCCAAAAAACATGCACGGCAGGCAGGTTAATGGAACACTCTAAATTGTCCCTAGGTGTGATTGTGAGCGCCAATGGTTATTCGTCTTTGTGTGCCCTGTGATTGGCTGGCTATCAGTTCTGGGTGTCCCCTGACTACTGCCCAAAGACCGCTGGGATGGGCTCCAGCATGCCTCGCGGCCCTTGTGAGGAAAAAGCGGATCAGAAAATGGATGGATGGACATTACACACTGTCTGACTCACATGCGGTGAACTACCGCAATATTAGAATTGTCCACAATTGTGAAATCTGTTGATATGCACCTGTACCAGTATATTTGATATATTTTTGGATGATTTTAAATTGAGGATGCACGTTTCTAACGTGAAAATCTGCAAAAAATGTAGAAACGTTCCTCAGTGCCTTCCACCAACACAACAATCCCCCTTGCCAAGACACTCCATCATCTCCATATAAGCATCACACTGATCAAGCCCTTGTAAACATCTGAAGGACAATCAAATCTGCAAACAATTACGGGTGACTAAACAGTAATTGATGATGAGATCATTTATTTTTTGTCACATGGGCTGTTGCATCTCATCACAGCTTTCTGTGACTTTCAAAAGGCAGTGACAAGTTTTCTATGACACTATTTTATTTCTATTTTAGTTCTAACTTTGTGTGTGTCATCGACAGTCAAACTCTGTCAAGGTGACAACTCAAGGAGATTGATGGTACAGTTTAATTCCAGTGTTGACAACAGTTTTTTGATGTTGTTTGGTGTTTTTTGGGGGGAATGCTTAACATCTAACAGTAATTCTTGAAGTACAATTTCCAAAAATATTTATATCTATCGCAAAACCACTCACAAAGTTTGCGACCCTAAAATCACAAACGCTGCCTTGTAGTGCGGTTGTAATTTTGGAACACACACGTTGAGTGCCCAGCACTCTTTTTACAGAATCAGAATCCGATTTATTGGCCGAGTATGTAAACGCACAAGCAATTTACTTTTCCAGTTACAACCCGTCCAAAAATAAAAGTAAACTGTCGTGAGGAGTACAATCCAGGGCGCAGAAAGAGTGAGAATTAGAGGAGGCCGAGGAAGACGTGGAGGTGAAGATGGCGGGGAGGAGGACCAACCCTCGGTCTGTGTTCACGTTTCAGCCCGCGGCATACCCCACTCGTCGACGATTGTCACATCCGCATCCCCCTTGTTTCAATACAATATTTCCAGGTCGGAATTTGAACGACACAATGGAGACTGAGGGGTTTTTTTTCTCTCTATCCCTCAATGAAATTACTGGGGAGGATTTTACTTTGTATGTTTTAACATGGGGAAAAAAAACACTACTTTGTGTTTGTGTTGACAGTAAGTACAATAAACACCATCCATCCATTTTCCGATCCACTTATCCTCACAGGGCTTATCCCAGCCATCTTCGGGCAGTAGGCGAGGACACCCTGAACCAGTTGCCGGCCAATCGCAGGGGCATACATAGACAAACAACCATCCGCGCTCACACTCACACCTAGGGACAATTTGGAGTGTTCAATCAGCCTGCCATGCATGGTTTTGGAATGTGGGAGGAAACCGCAATACCCGGAGAAAACCCACGCAGGCACGGTGGGAACACGCACTTTGAATAAAAATACTGGAAATTTGGATCCCTGTGTTTACAGAACCATGATACTGTATTTTGATAAATGTCTGACCTCAACCTGACATAGCCTTCTTTGTACACAGAGAAAGCATTGGTGCTTACTAATATATATTAGTACATTTATTTTGTACAAAGGTTTGAAGAGTTAAGCAAGACTTATTTACTTTTGCGAGAGAACTATGATGTTTTCAATTTTGGTGAAAGGTTTTCTTATTTGTGTGCGGAGTTTTACAACAAAGGCCTACTGTATAGTTTCTTCAGCCATCTGAAAAAAAAAAAGTCATTGAATACAGCATACCCAGGAAGCATGATTTTCAGTTTTTGTGTGAACTGGATTTTTGAAAGATTAGGTTTTAAAAGATTAGGTTACACTCCCTGCGATTGGCTGGCAAGCAGTTCAGGGTGTACCCCGCCTACTGCCCGAAGACAGCTGGGATAGGCTCCAGCACGCCCCGCGATCCCTGTGAGGATACGCGGATCGGAAAATGGATGGATGGATGGATGGATGGATGGATGGAAGGTTACACGCCACACTTCACAGACTGTGCACGTGCCTGTTTTGGCTTGCGACAGATTTTCAATGACCTCTGCAGTCAGCTAATAAATGTCCCTGAATGAACCGAGGTAATTCTATTCCTTTCTTAATGGGAAGATTGAGTTGTCTGTTTGACAGAATCGTTTATCTCAAGTGGACGATATGCACGGTGACTAATAGTGGCGCTGTATCCAATAGAAGGGAACTACTTGTGCAAACTAGGTTGTATGCAGACCATTGCTACCCGTGATTGTTGCATTTGTGCCAGCATTTGAACCGAATGACCTCCGCTTTGCTTCGTCCCCAACACCGAATCCTTAGTTCATTTTTCAAATCCCGGCAATGCTACCTGCACTTCCCCTGATGAAAAGGACATTCCGTGATGCCCACCCAACAATCAATGCTCTTATTCAAATAGTCGCCCCGAACCATGTTATCTTCGTGCTATCTATCGTCGGCCGGTGGTGATTTCACTTGACCTCCACCCGAGTTGGTTTCCCTACATTAATATTCAATTGCCTCACCCAGCATGCACACGCCTCTTTTCTGCCCATTTACCTGTAGTGTGGATCAGGTAGTTTGCCGAGTGGTATTCTTTGCCTTCGAGGACGGCCACGCACGAAAACCCGATGAGCATTGGCACGGTGTCGATAATGTGTCTGGGAATGGACCAGCCTCGCTTGTTGTCCCATGTCAGCGCATTCTTGTCCAGCGGGTTGGGATACTGTGATCACAGAAGCATAACAAGCTATTAAATGCTCAATAAGCTTTAATTGGAGGACTAAAAATCTGCGTCCTTTTACATACCGCATAGAGTGTGACATTGAGGTCGGGCACGGTGACCAGACACGGCACGATGACGTCCGTGGAGTAGCGTGTGATAAAAATGGTCTCCAGATTGTTGTCGGTAGTCTCGTCCCTCCTGAGGAAAGGCTTTTCGGGGTCTGGATGCAGATGGAAAACAGCAGGTCATTAATGAGTCAACCTCATGGCAACTGGGATAATGGCAGCCATTTCAGTGAGCCAAATATATCGCAGCCTCTAAATGACCCCAAAGGGCAAACCATACAGGAGATTTATTGATATTACTTCGATATGCATAGGTGTACAGCATACCACCCACGTATTTTGATTCAATTTCCAACATCTTGATACTCTTTCCTCGCAGTCAATGTGGCAATAATGTTGTGTCACCTATTTACGCTGCAGCTGTTATCGTCGCAAATGCTCATATTGCCGCAGCATGAGTGCGCGCCAGCACGCTTATCTCTTTACGCTCTCCCGCCAGCGCCGTGAGCCGTTGCAAGCCCGCCTAGGATGATGTATTACCGCTGAAAGCTCCTCACTTTTTCTTTCATTTCGCCGTCGCTTCCAAG
This sequence comes from Hippocampus kuda, assembly GCA_901007745.1. NCBI lineage: Eukaryota > Metazoa > Chordata > Actinopteri > Syngnathiformes > Syngnathidae > Hippocampus > Hippocampus kuda. The sequence goes on along the minus strand of CAAKHF010010018.1, from coordinate 7,683 downwards.
GTCATTTCTGTTGTTGGCCTACTCAACACTGAAGAGTCGCAGAAGGCTCCACTGAAGAGATGGACGGACAACTCTTCAGAGGCTATCACAGCTGGTATTAGGCTAGGATGTAGCAAATTTGAGTGAGTGTGGGTGCATGTTGTCCAGCACAGACAGGTTAAAGGGCCACCGTCTGGCTAGTTAACTGCATCCGCATGCGGCCTCATCACATCCCGCCTCTCACCGAACCGTAATTGATGGCTTCATCTGCTTTTGATCACTCAACCGACCAGGTTAAACGTGTGGAATTAGTTATGGCACCTTGTCAATAGGCATTCACAAGGCTGGACCTGGCTTCTCTGAACCGCTTCCCTCTTCTTCTTCCCTTTTTTCCAGCGTTCCACTAAAAGCTGCAAGGCGAGGGGACATTCTAGATGTCTCCTAACATCAATGGAATTCAAAGTAATGGACGTCAAGATGTGACATCAGATGATTAGAAACAATCCAGATGTCAATGTCCATTTGCAGAGACACACACTGACGTTTATTCATCAGAATCTTGTCTTCAATGTCTTAAAAAAAAAACAACAACTTTTTTTAAACTTGAAACATTTATAATATAACAATGGCAGTGTCAGAGCTGCCAACCCACACACATTCACTTCCTGAACAAATGATCAGAATTTTCATATTCATTCTTAATTCTGTCAGGAAGAATCCAGCAGGACTCAGTGTGTGTGTGTGTGTGTGAGAGAGAGAGAGAGAGCAACAAACAAAGTGCAGACTCACACGGCACTGCCAGGCATATTTGACGAGGTTTGTCGAGGTTGGAGTTAGAACAATTTGAAGATGCAGCCATGAATTTCAATACCACGCGGCACAATGTGAAACCAAGGGAGTTCACAGTAAAAGTCCTTTTTCAGTCGTGATCATATCGGACATATTTGTCTTCTCGTAGATTCTGCCAGAACTGTCCCAGGAGGAGATGAATTTGCTGAACTGAAGCTTCATGTTGCGATTTTCATCAAATACTCATTAACCTCTCCAATTAACACAAAATGTGAATGTAGCTGCCCACGCTTACCTTTATCAACCGCTGTGAATTTCTAATTTACAAATGGTTAATCGAGCTTGTCTCTGGGGTCTGACTGATGCAAAGTCAACAACCGCGCTTCTAATTACGCGGAAGCGGCTTTGAAATTGAAATGATTTTGGAATGGGAGAAGTGTTTTTGTAGAAGAGCTGATGTTTTTTGCCCCCAAATTCCCAACAAAATGAGAAACTAAACACCAAGCCCAGATGGTTGGGCTGACCATCTTTGGCACAAGGTGAAATGACTTCTTCAGTGAGAGAACGACTTGGGACGAAAAAGAGAAAGTGCCGACTCATTGCAGCAGCACTAAAAACAAAATGACTGTTCAAATGCAGGGAAGAGGTTGTTTTCTCCAAACCCATCTTTTTTTTCAAAAGCGCGCACTGCATATAATCTTTTTTCCGGCTTTTCCCGATTTGCTCTTTTGGATGAGCGCGCTCCAATTTTAAGGCTCATTACTTTTTAAGTTTTGGCATATGTTTTACGGATGCCCTTGCATATTTCTCATGGTTAGCCGAGCTGGCCCTCCCCCTCACCCCAGATGCTAAGTTCTACACCGTCTAAAATGCGATGAATAATTGTTAATAAGCCTCAAACGAACAGTGTGTGTATAGTGCTAACTTCATTAGGGGAGCGGGGGGCATTCATTTCAACCTTCAATGTGTAAAGCATGTTGTATTTAATACAGAGTAGTGATTTCATCCATGCATCCACTTTATAACACTTACCCTTGACTGGTTGCCACCCAGTTAAGGTAGCTGTAAATGGGTACTGAAGGTATGGAGCCTGTCTGGAACCCAAGTGGCATTCCTAATAACACCTCAACGCACCTCTCAGCTCCTTAGTACAGCACTAATATTAGTGTTTCTATGTAGTTGAAGGATTTATGGATGGATATAAAGGATACACAAATGGGAGTACTATGATATTCTCAGTGCACATGTTGCTGCTGCACCATTTGTGTTCACATATATGCTCATTAGTGTATACATTATGCGAACGGACTGAGAGACAAAGCTGTGGTTGTTTAATTTGACAGTCAACTTCAACATTTTTGTATTGTTCACTATCTGCTAAAATGTCGCTGGTTAAGTGAGTTGAGTTTATTTCACATACAGACCAAGATATGCTGACAAAAAAATAAATAAAATAAAAATCAAAGTGAATGAGGACTATCTATGTTTTACCTCTCAAAAGTCCACTTTAATTTGGGGTGGACTGAGAACAGCTAGAAAATGAATTTGTGATTTGTGACACATTGAACCAACCATATGGTTCTGTATCGGTTTAGTCCGCTTGGGATCACTTCTGAACAGGTACCAAAAATAGCATCAATTGTGAGTGAAATGGTGACAAGCTAATTAAGTGGGAAACTGGAATAAGTGTTTTGTGGTCAGCTATTATTGTGTGTGTATGATGACTCACCCCTGACAAAGACATAAGTGCTCACAGCCGTGGTGCCGTCAATGATGGCCTTCACATCCTTGTAGGCGCAGCGATAGTAGCCAGTGTCCCGGGCCTGCACGTCGGTAAGGAGCAACTTCTTGCAATATGGCCTCTCACGTTGTCCTGGACACTCGCTGACCAGGACCGCCCGCTCCCTCAGGGGCTCTGTGACAGGCGCCTGACTGTGGCGCTCGCTTAGCTTACGTTCCACCAGAGACCGGTCAGGCCAGGCCCAAGTTAGTGTGCGTTGGCCCCTGAAGAGAGCCCAAACAGAGTTCATATACAGGTACAAGTTAGTCCATCCATCCATTTTCTGATCCGCTTTTCCTCACACTGGTCACGGGGCGTGCTGGAGCCTATCCCAGCTGTCTTCGGGCAGTAGGCGGGGGACACCCTGAACCGGTTGCCAGCCAATCGCAAGGCACACAGAGACGAACAACCATCCGCGCTCACACTCACCCCTAGGGACAATTAGGAGTGTTCAATCAGCCTGCCGTGCATGTTTTTGGAATGTGAAAGGAAACTGGAGTACCCGGGGAAAACCCACGCAGGCCCAGGAGAACATGCAAACTCCCCCAGGAAGCCATGATCGAACCCACCAGCTCTGCACTGTGAGGTCGACGCCCTAACCACTGGACCACCGGGCCGCCCTACAAGTTAGTCAGGATGTTAATTTCAACAGCATGGAAGTGTTGTGAAAACCTGCTAAATGTCGAGGGTTTACACCTATAAGAGTTGAAATTGTTTGCGTGTGTGAGTGGATGCCTGTCGGATATAGCCTGTAATTTCCTTTGTGCAACGATCCACACATCCCAGTTTGTTTTATGGATTAAATTGAGTTACATGAGTACGTTTAAACCTGCAGGCACTCTGTGAGCGCTCTCGCCACCTACGCATGTCCACATCTGCGGACAGTTCTAAATGATGAAGACTGGAAACAACTCCACAAATGGAGATGAATGTATTCTTTGGGCTGTTTTCCAGCCATTGTGAGGGGTCACTGTTTGGATCATTTTTCTTTGTAAAAATGTGATTGACAATGAATACTTTCCCAGAAGATGCTGAAATTTTGCACGAGAAAGACTGCATAAGAGCTATGTTGGGAAAAGTCCAAGAGCAAAAAAAATATGCATCAGAGGTCAATTTTCAATACAGTAAAAGAAAACTTGTGAATGAGTGACAACTTAGCAGCAGTATGCATGGCAAATATCGAATGATGAAAAAAACAGTGATGCTTTTAGAACCAAATTCACAAAGGATTTCAGCGTTGACAATCATGTTTGTTTGTTTTTCAATTCATGCAATTTTCTTTCTGTTGAAAAGAGGACATGGTCATGTCTGTGGACTATGGAAGTGACGTGTCATTTTCGAGACGTTTTATGCGTTTTCTATTAAGTGATTGGCTGTCATTGAAAGATGCATATTGTCAGCTGCTAGCACATCTGAGTGCAATATTTTCAAGGCTGGATTCTGTATGAGGTATGGAAAAAAAATACTGTGAATATTGCACCTATTCACTCTTGTTTTTTTTACATTGTTGAGGAGCCAACGTATTAGCCGTCACAGAAAAATCAAGCTATAAAAAAAAAAAAAAACTACTGTTGCCCCCAAGGCACAGCACACACATACCTGCATGTGATAGTGAGGGTTTGATGGACCGGAATCACAAGGTCGTCTCCGGAGCTGTCGAGAATTGGCGGCATCATCGAAAAGCCGATCACCAGACCTGTGGAAGGGAACAAGCAACCTCTGTTGGATTCACGTGTCATACAGGATCTGCCATTTTAATGGCACTAGTGCAGTGCTGTCAAATGTCAGACACACTTCAGTAATCTGGAACGTGACCTTAGAGCATGGGCCCAGATGGCAAGTTGTTTGTTACATTTACAAGCTGTAAGGAAATCTCGTGATTTTGGCTGAGAAGCAACCAGACAGACAAACTATGGGTCATTCAAAAGGTCAACCAGCACTCCTGACTTCTTCACCTTGAAAAGATCATGCAGATCGTCTTGCAGCTGTTGCTTTGTGAGTAAATAAACAATGACAATTTTGTTGAGCAAGCGAGTAGAAGGCACTTATCGGAAATTAACACGGATAGCTAATGCTAATCTATGCGCCTAGTAATAATTACCTTAGCAACCTTTTGACTTTGTTTCATGAGAGTGAAAAGTTTTCATCTAACCAAGCTGCCAAGTCATAGGCAGAGAAACTCGATGTGGGGGTGATTAGTACATTTAAATTCAGAATGGCTCACTCACAAACTCATTTTTGGAACAATAGGGTCACCTTGTTTAATTTCACACTTGGTGTTCCGTAATATCTTCGCTTGAGCATTTAGAAGCGCGCACACAACCACAGCAACCAAGATACCCTTGACTCCTCTGACCTTGAATGTTATTTCTCCATGTGGGCTGAGTTGCGTACGAGGAAAAGCATTCTGGTACTGTTTGTCACCGGCTGCATACATTTGAATAAAAAAGGTGAAATGAAAATCAAAGGACAGGCAAAGTCCAATTCTGACTGCAAATCATTCAACTGCAAAAAATATGATGAGTCACATGCCGATGCAAATCCATTCATCCAATGTATTTGCTCCACGAACAAGGAAGGAAAATCTCAAGCCTTATATTTATAAAAACGTCATGAGGCTCTGTTAATGATCAACGGGATCATTCGTATTGGTGAGGAAACACTGCTTTACTTTCCCTTTGTTTGGGCAAAGACAAAGCAGCCTAAAAACTTTTCAAACACTAACTCACATAGATTGATTTCCCATACGAACGATCAATCAGCACCAAAACAAAACAGTGTGTCAATCTCCAAAATGGTGGTGTGTGATGTCACGAGAACACTTATTATCAGGTGTGTAATGAAAACCAAATTGAATCGGGACATCATTTTTCTTTTCAAAGATGTGAGTGCATCAAATTGAACCAGATCAAATCGCTACACTTTAAAATGTACTGCCCTTGAATCGTATTGCATCCCGATAGATAGACAGCTAGATCGCAAGATAGATATGCTGTGACAATTCCTGAGAGGGGAAAGTTGCTGCTTCATCTTCAAAAACTTTGATCGTAAAATTTGTCTCTTTTTTTTTTTTTTAACCACAGCGATACTGATAACCTTGTAACCCATTTCTTGGTAGCTTTAACCCATCAGTTTGGGCAGTTTTAACCCTTTGCTCGATCAAAATCTTGACCCAATGTGCTGAGTTAGCTGTTTCACCCAAAAATGGGTTTTGTTTGACTAAGCAGTTTTGAAAGTGGACGTCAAGAAGCTCTAACCATGAACACTTTACAACACAGGCAACACATAATATGTTTGGGTAGATATCTGCAGGTTAAGTAAATGTGGTCACTTTTTTAGATAAATAAAGTTGTGGCTGTGTCACAGCTCTCATTGTGTTAAAAGTTTGGAGCCTCCTGCTGAAGGCCAACAATTATTCGTGGCCAAAATTCTCTCATGCCACTCCTCAGTGTGTTGTATCCTTGGCAACAGAACCGGCGCTCCACTGCCTCACACCGCAAAGAAGATTGAAGAGAAACATGCGCGCCATTCAGTAAGTTCAGCAAAATCAAAGTCACCGTCATATTAAGACTAGCGGCATTGTAGAAGCGGTAGAAGATGGAAGGATGGATGGATGGATGGCATTGTTATGATTGCTGTTTGCTGGTTGGTTTGTTGATACCAAGACCAAAATAGCAAAAACCATATCGACAATTTCCGTGAAATTTTGAGAATTTCAAAACAGAACAGGAATAATAATGTGGGAGGAATTGTGGGAACCTGGAGAAAACCCGCGCAACAGCAGGGAAAACCTGCAAACGCCACAATGAACTGCCTCACAACCCTGAAGCTCAGAATTGTAAGGCAGATGTGCTCACACTATTCCACTGTGCTGTCCAAAATGGTGCCTTTGCCTTAAATTCTGACCTAGAACCAAGACATCGCCTGCTAACATGTACCAGATGGACAAATAAACACAGTTAAGGTCCCCGGTGGCATTCTTTTAAAAAACATTGGTTAACCTCAGCAATTGCCATTGTCATTCTTCGAGTACTAGTTTGTCCTTCCCAATGTACACAAAAAGACCAGTCAGCACAAAAGTCTTCAAGTGGCAAATGGCGTGTCCATGAGTCCTTCACAACTTAACTCCCAGCAGGCAATTCCCGCTGCTCTCCTTCTGATGACAAGAAAAGCCGGCCTAACTTAATTTCTCGAGGCCGACGTGAACTTGCCACCAACTAGAGTGTCCCTTCAGCACACTGCCACAACACATAAGCTTTGTGTACTGTTCCTCACATCAGAAATGCTGCCAAATAGCAGCCTGGCAAAAAAATAAATAAATAAAATACTACCTCCTTGCCACAAAACACACACACACCCCCACACACACACACACACACACACACACACACACACACACACACACACACACACACACACACTATAAGAAAAACTCTTCGAATTTGTGTTAGTCATTAACTAGAACTTCCATAATCCAACTCGTGTTGTCTGCTTGATAATATCATGGTTCTGTTTTGTTTGGGCTTGTAGTAGGGGAGATGGAGTCAGTTTCCTCCAGCTCCGCACCTGATCATCATCATCGTCATCATCATCATCATTATCATCATCGTCACCTGCCTTTGAAAGCAGCCATGCTGACAACCCGTTGTCGGATTATTCCAGCCTTGCTCACCACTCTCGTACCAAGTGCCTGAACTTTCTAGATGTTGTTGTTCATGCTTCATATAGTCCTCTAGACCAGGGGTCCCCAACCGCCGGTCCGCAGGTCATTTGGTGCCGTGCCGCACAGAAAGAATAAATAACTTACATTCCTTCCGTTTTATTCGTTTCGGAATTTGAAAGATGTTTTATTTTGGAAAATTACCAGATTCTCTGTTATATCACTCTACAGTATGTACTCTTGAAGCAGTTGAATGCGCGCTTCTCGGTCATGTGATAGGAAATGAAAACCAGGAGCTAGCAAAATGAATAAAAAACAAACGTCTTTGAAAAGTTTTTTTTTTTTTTTTTTTTCCGGGAAGGGCAAAAGGCCCAGCCAGGAGACAGAAGAGGAGCCTACAACTTTCAAGAAAGAGAAGGCTACATTTAATAGACAGTATCAGGAGTCCTATTTCAAATACGACTTTATCTCAACA
>CAAKHF010010017.1:18744-49610 GCA_901007745.1 Hippocampus kuda | reverse complement strand
AAATAGTTTAGTGCTATTTTCGTGACAAAGTCAGCTCTGTGTGTGTGTGTATATATATATATATATATATATATAAAAGCATATAATACAAACAAATTCAATGCAATGCAATCATAATGATAATAATAAATGTATCTTGTTTCTGCCCTAACATGATTTTTGGTAATCATCAATATAAAGAAATCCTTTATTAGTCTCATAATGCATGCAACTACTATGTGAAAATGAAAAAGTGATTCACTGTAGCTGTTTTAGGATTTGACAATCTGTTATATGTTTCGGGAGATCTCAAGTTTTAGTAAGTAGTTTTGATTGTCTTTTTGACCTCTGAGTTTTCACTTAAATTTGGAAAAAAAACACAGTCCTGAGTCGAGACATGTGTCAGTGCAGGAAAAAGCCCAAACATCAGGAACATAAGGAAGGAATGTGAATTTCAAGATTAGATAAATGCAGATGACAAGTACCTGTGGTATTTACTTGACCTGATTAAATGATATGGGTGAGTGAGGTCCCAAGATCAAGAGACGATTCAAGCTTTAACATGAATGCCATAACATTAGGAACACCTGCACAGGCTCATGCCCAGAAAGTCTCATTTCTAATTGACATCTGGGGTCTTTTTTTTCCATGTTAGGCCTGCCTTCTGATTGAATGAATGTTTGTGCTTGCTTAGTCATTTACGTCAGTCTGACAATTCATAAGGGAGGTGCCAGAGTCACTGCTTATAATGTCTTATGTCGCTGTGTCTAGGTGTCAAGCCTCTTCAAAGATGGAACCATAGGAGGGAGCATCAATATCGTTATAGTGGGACTTGTGCTTCTTGATGAAGAGCAGGTGAGGATATGTGGAGAGTATGTTTCCTTTCAAATGACACGACAAGGCTTTTTGACTAAAAACATACCAAAGACAAAGGAGCACCAGCCTCAGCTCATAGGTGCGGAGGCTATAAAATAGTGTGCAACAATTTAGCATTTCCCAATAAGAACAGGGGAAAACCACACACCCCTGGTGTGGATTAGACTCTAATAAAAAAAAAGAAAAGAAAAAAAGAACCTCTCAAGTTAATAAAATCATGAAAATCGATTTTTTTTCTCAGCCCTCCTACATATTAGTCAAGCTCCACCTCCTTTGTATTCAATTCAATTTAGCCCCAGGAAAGAAAAAATCCTTACGCTGTGCCTGGTATCTGGTATTTGTTTGATATTTATTTATTTTTATTGGCTGTAGTTTATAGTGTAGAACTACATCCATATAATAATATGTGATATGTTTCATATACAGTACAGTGGACCCCTGCCTACTAGTGTCTCAGCGCCTGAGGACTCCCATATTCACTGATTAGTTTGTTCAATATTAAAAAAAAAAAAAAATCATTGCTTTTTTGTGGTGCTTGTTTTTCTTTTCACCTCAATTTACCACCGTTTTTCATGGAAGGCACATATTGAATCTTCATCTGCATTTTTTTTAAAAACATTTTTTGAAGCATTTCAAAGGGCGACAATCATACACGGATTTTCGCTTTTCAATCAATTCCTATCCCACATGAATAGTGGTGTGAATCAAAACTGGACAGGAAGCTTTTTATAAGCTCGGGAAATTGATCACTGGAGATGGTGCAGGCCGGTGTACATAACAAAGTCTGGTTTACTGTATGTACTTCCGATTCAATCATAATTTCTACAATTCTAAATGTTTTCTCTTCATGTCTTTATGAAGACCGACTGTAATTGTCATCCCTCTCATTACTACCCTTATGCACCAGGATGGATTGGTGATCAGTCACCATGCAGACCACACACTGAACAGTTTCTGCCAGTGGCAGTCCACTCTTGGAGGCCAGGAGGGTCAGCGCCATGACCACGCCATTCTACTCACTGGACTTGACATCTGCTCATGGAAGAATGAACCCTGTGACACTCTGGGTACATCTTCATCACTGTTATTGCACTCCTCAAAACTATATATTTAACTCAATTAAAAATAAATAATGGGGGGCATTCTCTCAAAAACGTAAAGGGCAGACCAAAAAAACCCAAAAAATCAATCACATATCATAGAGTGAAACTGAAAATACGGCAGGGTAGCTTGTTTTCATGTCACAACAATGTTAACTCTCCTCATCATTTATTTCAACGTTCATAAGCCACAAACTTTCTTCCATTATATTTCCCTCTGTGTAGGAAGATGCCCCTGTCCTTTGTCACATGGTGTTTACACACAACAGATGTTGAAAATCTTAAATATATAAATGTTTTCTAATTCAATAAAACAGAAATAGGCTCACACAAAACAATCATCTGAATTTCTCTCTTTTAGAAACATAATTACTGCCAGAGTTTGCATAACATAACATACCCGTTCGATAAAATCATCAGCCTTGAATTCATTTAGGTGATTGCTGTTTTTACTTAGACCATCTAGCATTGTTTCGTGTATTATAAATTGAATATGTGCACGCACAGCCACACACAAACACAGAGACACTCAATGTAACACAATGAGTTTGAGTGAGTGGTATCTAACAAAACAGCTTGTTTGCGGTGATGACAATCCAATGACTGTATTTTCCTTCATGAGAAAAAAAAAATCGCAGAGAAACACACACACACAACAGTGTGTGTGCGTGTGTGTGGGGGGGGGGCAGTTCTTGCAAACAAGTGTACAGTATGTACAGTATTTTTGTTGATCTTCAAGTTGTTCTGAGGAGCTTGATAGCACTGTTAATTGTCATGGAGTTTAACCATGTCAAAATATAATGTGTGACTTGTTCAATGTCTGGTCAGGTATTGTGCAATAATTTTCATCCACATATTTCAGGAAATTACTATTTCTATTTGTATTAGCAAATTGTCACACTTCTTTTTTCAGGTTTTGCCCCTATAAGTGGGATGTGCAGCAAGTACCGGAGCTGCACCATTAATGAGGACACAGGTCTAGGATTGGCATTCACCATTGCCCATGAATCTGGACATAAGTAAGGACTCTGCCATGATGACAAATTGACAAATTGCTTTGTTTTCTTTGACTACGAATACCTTTTGTGTTCATTCTTTAGTTTTGGAATGGTCCATGATGGTGAAGGAAACATTTGTAAGAAGTCAGAAGGCAACATCATGTCTCCCACATTAGCGGGGCACAATGGTATATTCTCATGGTCTGCATGCAGCCGCCAGTACCTCAGCCGCTTTCTCAAGTAAGAAAAGACATTTATTACGATTACTGATATATGTACGTGTGTGTGTATCTATCTATCTATCTATCTATCTATCTATCTATCTATCTATCTATCTATCTATCTATATATATATATATATATATATATATATATATATATATATATATATATGATATTCAGTAGATATATGTAGGCTGTAGTTTTTTGGCTGCTGTACGTTTGTGCTGTAACTTCACGCATGCCTTGTTGGGTACTGATACGGAGAGAAAAGGCCAACAGGCCTTACTTGCTTATGTGTATAGATATGGCGTGGTGTCTTTTTCAGAAAAGCTGTCATGTGAACAATGAAGGATAGCAAGACACATTTAAAAAGTGCACACACATGCACATACACAAAAATGCAAGCATCCATGCTGACATTCACACACACACACACGCACGCACACAGACAAGCACGCGCGCACGCATAAACTCATCTTCCATGCTAAATCGGTATGGTCACTGCAATAATCCTTTCTAAAATATTTTGTCAGACTGCTGCTGTGTTTAAGTTTTCCGTGTGAGAGTCAGTGATATCACTTACTGGAAATCCCCTACTTGTCTGAATCCAGGTGACCTAGCTTTTTCCTCTCCAAATTCAGTGCTAATACATTTAAAAATTGATTGCGTTTGGCAGAATGTCGTGTTCCCTTGGCAACACATAAACCATCAACCGTGAAGCATAATGTGGCTCTAGGTTAGGATGTCATTCCAGTCTTCGGGGGACAACCGAGTTTATGAATAAATGCAGAGTTAGACGTTTTACATTATGATACTTTACAGCCTGACATGGCAAGCATTTCTTGTTTGTATCTTTATATAATGGAAAATATTTGTCCTATGCACGTGACAGTAGTTCATCTGATCACAAAAACTGTTCAACATGATGACATTATTGCAATCTACTGTCATACAAGAACAATTTTATTTCTTTCTTTGCATGCTATTACTACAGAGGCCTGGATCAACCTTTAGATCTGCGGTGACCAATCTTTTTGAAACTAAGGGTTACCGGTACTTCTTGGATACTCATTCATGCGAAAGTCTACCAGTTTGATACACACTTCTGAAATAACAAATTCGCGAAAATTAGCTTTTATTCTTTATTAATGGCACTCTTATATGTGATTATTAATAATATTTTGTGAAGAAACTGATCATGTTAATGAGTTCTCACGATATTTAGGAAACAAATGATTATCAATCTGTAAAACTTTATTTCTATAAGTCTCTACCACTGTTTACATTTTCAAATTATCACTGCAACATTTTTTTGAGAGAATCATTATGTCCCATCACTGGTGAGCTATTTTTCGAAAATCATTTTGGTGATGTAACCATTGCATTAAAAATTGCAGGAACAATTCATAAGTTTGCTCGGTGTGTTTTATTGGTACATCAAGGTGTCAAGGGACTGTAAATGGAAACCCACCAATGGATCGAATCGGGCATATTTAAATGCAAATTGTACTTATTTGAATTATCACTTAAAAAATAATATACTGAACAAGTTATTTAAATAGACATACCGTATTTTCCGCACTATAAGGCGCTTCGGAGTATAAGGCGCACCTTTAATGAATGGCCTACTTTAAAACTGTTTTCATATATAGGGCGGACCGCATTATAAGGTGCATAGAATAGAAGCTACAATAGAGGCTGCAGTTGCATTATGCATCCACTAGATAGAGCTATGCTAAAGGAATGTCATATAATACCATACAAGACAGCTTTATTTATATAGAGCGTTCACAACCGCTGCAGCTGTAACAAAGCGCTTTCCAGAACCTTTTAAATACTGCATCCAAGAAATCAGAATGTTGATCCATATATAAGGCACATTGGATAATAAGGCGCTCTGTCGGCTTTTGAGAAAATCGAATGCTTTTAGGTACGCCTTGTAGTGCGGAAAATACGGTACATCTATCTTAGGTTAAATGTTCTGTGAAGCGCTTTGTTAGTTACACCTGTTGTGAAAGTGCTACTCTATATAAATAATGATGCTGCTTTTGTTTTGCTCTTACTCACCTGTTTTTCTTCTGCATAACTTTTAATACTGAAATGTTTTGTATTTAAAAATAAAAATGTCAAACATTAAACTCTAAAGCTAGGTAGTTTATCTTACAGAAAAAGTAAAAACAACAACACTGTATCTTGTGGGCGGCGTGGGATCTATTCAGTGATGGTGTGTGGGATAGGCTGGGATTGTCTCCGGCACCCACTGTGACCCTGTTCACGATACGTGGTGTTGAAAGTGGATGGATGGGTGTGTCTTGTCTGCGTTTTTTTTTTTCTCCTTCCAAACATGGATAAAGTATGATATTGTGGTATTGTAATTATATGTCAGATTATACAAAGTATGTTCTAAAACTTGATTGATGAAAAACAATTTAAAACGCAAATAGTTGCATAAACATTGAACAATGGAATTGCTCACTCTTCCTGGAATTTTCCCAGCTGTATCATGGTTGGCCATGTTTGTTTGGCCTCTTGTTGCAAGGCATATTTTATGAAGTACTTTTCATCCTTTTTTTTTTTTTTTTTAAATCCCAAGCACCTCAAAATGTCAAGTATATCAGTCATGCTCACAAAGTCTTTGCTTATCTATAGCGGTGGTGGCCAGCGTACTTGAGTCTGAGCTTGGTCAAAAAAGTAAATGGAAAAACAGCCCACAAACAACTGGAAGCTGTGCAACAAAGGCACACATTGTGACAGTAAGAACAAGACTGTTGAAAAAAAGTTAATAAATTTTCACGCAAATTGTAAATGGAGGTGAGTGCTTTTGATAGTGTAGCAGGGGAAGCCGAAGGCCTTCAGTGTACAGCGCTGATTTATACATACTGTATCAATTTGAATTTCACAATCAAATCAGGATAACCTGTATATCAAATGCAAACGACTGACTGGGAAAGAACGAGGACAGACACTGATTTATTCTGCCCTTGTCTACTTTTTGCCAGCTCAGCCCAGGCTTTGTGCCTATCAGATGAACCCAGCGGAGTGAAGGAGTATCGTTATCCTGAGAAGCTGCCAGGCGAGCTGTATGATGCAGACACACAGTGCAAATGGCAGTTTGGTGAAAAGGCCAAACTCTGCACCCTTGATTTTAAAAAGGTACTTTTTTTTAATACATCATATAGTCTTTGCATCCCCTCTGTGAACTGTCACCTTACCATGGTGGAGGGGTTTGTGTGTCCCAATGAGACCAGGAGCTAAGTTGTCTGGGGCTTTATGTGTTTTATAAACACATGTCATCCTCCTGAACATGCTTGTCTAAACACCTAAACATTACAATGCCTCAGCCTTATTTCAGCAATGAACTATTTTTTTGGTTTCTCATGGTTTTGTTATTGTATGATCTTCAGTTGTGTCTGAATGCACTTTCTCCGCTCATGCACCTGGTAGCACAGAGGTGCTTGAGCCCAGAGTTTCTAAGCAACACCTGCAGTCTTGGCCTATCCCGATATTTGTCACTCAAGAAACAAAAGGAAAAGAATCAGCTTCCCAGCTGCAGTTTATTGCCCTATGAGATCATGTATTGCCATTTTTGGAAGGCAATTGAAAATGGTCTCTTTGCGAAGAGAGTATGAAGCAAAAAAATGGTAGGCTCTGGAAAAGACCATAGATTCGATACTGCACTGTGTTGTCAAGGTGTGCTTTTCCTATCTTTTAATCTCATGATCAACTCAATGACACAAGGAATTTTATTGTCTAACACACATATACACATGATATGGTAGGAAATACAATACCTGAGATCCCACATGGGATTTATGAAATAATCACCAGAAAGGGCATACTGACATGGGGAGTGAATAGGCAGCTCATAAACTGCCATTCACGATTTGTTCACTCCCACTATGTCTCACTTGATCTCTTCCACTTTTGCATTTCTTTTAGTGTTAAACAAGCTAAACAGCTGGACAAATAGACCTTATGATGGACTCCAGGGTGGCTCTTAAGGGGAAAGGTGCTGACTACGAGGTGCCTGTCAGCATCTGTGCTGCTTTGTCAAACTCCGATGCAGTCATTCAGATAGTAAGGGAGTGGAATTGCTGAAAAGTAGCAGACTATGTTTTTCTGCCAACATGATCTGGGAAACCATACAGTGCTCTTCCAGACCCCTGCTGAGAAACACAACCAGTAGATCATGTGAATTGAATGTTTTATTATTCTTGTGATTGCACATTATTATTTCTTTGTTTCTCTCTGTATCTGTAGCCAGCAATTCAAATGAATCTTCATTGAAAGTGACCCTCTTCACTCAGTATTGTTTTCTTCTTGCATATACAGCATTGTGCGAAAGAATTATATCCTTATCAGATGTCTCAAACGTCACTCCTCAGTTGAGTGCAGACTTCCACTAAACCAAGACCAGTGTCATATTTGTAGTTGTGCATCCACTTGTCAGTTAGGAGGCTGCTTTCTGGTAGGTGGACAATGATAAGTGGATAGCCGGCCCCATTTACCTCAACTCTTGCCTGAATTGGAGAGAATGGAAGGTGTGTGTGGGATTTGCTGGGTGCTGCAGGATGTCATGCCATTCCCGTTGCCTCTGTATAATGACGTTTTTAACTCGGGGTGGTAGTCATATACTTCTAACATTTGGAGATGAGATTAAAACAGCAGAAATGTCTTTTGTTTTTTTTTCCAGGATATCTGCAAGGCTCTTTGGTGCCACCGCATCGGGAGGAAGTGTGAGACCAAGTTCATGCCCGCAGCTGAAGGCTCTTCCTGTGGACCTGATATGGTGACTACAAATGTGTTTACATTATGGCTGCACACCATATTGACAAATATCGTTGGTGCGATACTGGCCCATATAATATCCATATCACAAAGGCGTGCAATCATTTTTATATGAAACTGTATGCTTTTGTCAGACTTCAACCAATCAGATGCAACCTCAAATGTACATCACCATCCAATAATTGAACAGTATCTATGGACATTACAATTAATTCGCTAATAACACATTGCTTATTTTTTCTCAGGTACACATTTTAAATATCACAATAATATTGCGCAGCCCTTGTTAAAATTGAAACTCTGTGGGTGATACTACATTCTGATAATATTAATCAACTAAAGCACAGCATCATATGGCATCATCATGTTTTCGAGGGGAAATGTACAAACCCCAATGATGTTGTGATGTGTAAGACAAAAACAGAATACAATAATTGGAAAATTCTTTTTCAACTCTTCTGATTGAATAAACCACTCAAACCGACATGTCATTATAGGTAGAAAATAAGAACAACAAAAGTTGTTTCTAAGTACATCTCTGGTTGGTTAAGACACAAAAGACAACTGGGTATTTGAAAGTGGTGTCCTTCAGATTTACATTGCAGGTGAAAAGGTTTAAATAGAATGAATTTTAGTGGTAATTTTTCTTTTATGGAACTAAGGGTGCCAAACATACATTCTTCTTTGAAGGGATATTACTCAGGGACAAAATGCTATGTCAGACAAACCCTAAACAGGACATACTATCCCCCCAAAATTGGCCCAATTTTATGCAATAGGTCAAGTTCTATCAAAACATGGTTGGATCAGTTTGTCATACAGAAACAGCTATGATTCCACGACCACTTGTGTAATATTCACAAATTAAAAAAACAAAGAGCGGCCCGGTAGTCCAGTGGTTAGCACGTCGACTTCACAGTGCAGAGGTACCGGGTTCAATTCCAGCTACGGCCTCCCTGTGTGGAGTTTGCATGTTCTCCCCGGTCCTGCGTGGGTTTTCTCCGGGTGCTCCGGTTTCCTCCCACATTCCAAAAACATGCATGGCAGGCGGATTGAACACTCTAAATTGTCCCTAGGTGTGAGTGTGAGCGTGCATGGTTGTTTGTCTCTGTGTGCCCTGCAATTGGCTGGCAACCAATTCGGGGTGTCCACCGCCTACTGCCCGAAGACGGCTGGGATAGGCTCCAGCACCCCCCGCGACCCTAATGAGGATGAAGCGGTTCGGAAGATGAATAAAAAAACAAAGCAATATGTTGTTTATTCTAATGTTCAGGGAGCAGCTGCAACTGCTTTGCCACTGATGTTTTTAAAAATATGCTCATGGGATCTGTGTGCTGCGAAAGGGAACAGCCCCACCTATAACAACATGGATCCTCCCAAAGGGCAGTTTCCTGCGCCGTCTGATGCCATCTTTACGCAAAGAGATCCAGTTCATGATCGAAACAGGCTGTGACAGGAGTCTAAATTTCAGAATGTGTTCAAACAAAACATGCAGGGACTTTCGAAAAATGTAACTGCTTTGTGATTTGATTTTTTTTTTCATCTATAAATTCTAAACACGTCCATTGGTCTCTGACAAAGCATCCACATGACATCCAACCTACCATCAATGCTTGGGCTGGCTGAATGGATCGCATGTGATCATGCAGAGTGGTGGTAATTGTGAACCTCAGTGAGACCTGACCTCTTGTCTACTTGATCATTTAAAACGCAAGACTAAATGCATTTGTGACAACTGTTGAAATAAAACAGAGCTCTGGCTTTTCAGTTCAGAAGACAAAAGACGCCCAAAGTAGCACTCAATATTGCATGTTTACTCTAAAAGGAAATTATAAAGCATGCTTTGATTGATTAATATGTGGTTCCAAGCATCATTTCGAGTCAGTCAGTGTCAGCCACGATTAAAATAAATTGTAATGGGAAATTGCATCTGAAGAATATCTTGTCTGGTAATAAAACAGCCGTTAGAGACAGTGTATAAGGAGCCCAAAATATGTTTGACATTTGCTTCCAAAACTATGCACTTGTACATTGTAATAATTTTTGAGGGCTACGATTGTTTGCTTTGCTTTGCTTTTGAATGTTGGTAACTGCTGTGTCTTTGCTTGTGTGAATCCCATTGAGTTGCCTTGTGTATGAAATGTGCTATATCAACTGCCTTTCCTTGCCTGGCCTATGGTGATGATATGTTGACAACCTAATGCAGGGGTAGGGAACTCCAGATCCTGAAGAGCCATATCCTGCTTGTTTTAGATCCTTCCCTACTCCAAAACACCTGATTCAATTGCTCATGATTGTTTCAGGCCTCAACAGCGCTTGCTGATGAGCTGATCATTGGAATCAGGTGTGTTGGAATAGGGGAGGTATCTGAAAGAGGCAGGATATGGCTCTCCAGGAACCGGAGTTCCCTACCACTGACCTAATGCATCGTCAAAATGCATTTATCATCTTTCCCAGTGGTGTCGAAGGGGTCAGTGTGTGAAACACGGTGATGAGGGCCCGAGGCCCCAGCACGGCCAGTGGTCAGACTGGTCGGCTTGGTCTGTCTGCTCGCGAACCTGCCAGAGTGGTGTCACCTATCGGGATCGGCACTGCAATAAACCCAGGTAAGTGATTGCACAATACACAACACAACCTTACTTTCATGTACAACAGTGAGTGAATCCTGCAGTACCATTTTAGTTTCCTCACAAATGTACTACCCAGTGTGAAATCAGGGCATGCTGAGTGAAGCACAGAGCTGAAGAAAGCCATGACTAATTCTGGTGTATGAATGGCAACAAGAGTGTACACTAGCTTATTTTACTTTTTGCCATCTGATGAACGAGCATTTAATTGTTGTTCATTTCATTATTGGTCACTTGAATACATTTGATTATAAAAAGATATAATTATGAAGATACGTGAAATTGGATCATTTGATGGTCTGTCATGGCACACAAGCGTTCCATTGGGTTTTGATATTCGAGGTGTCATCAGGACTCGTGTTCCAAAAGATATGTTTCAAACCTAAACTACAAACGAAGAACTTCTTCATTGACTTTGGTTGTCAATTTCATTGTAATTTGTCGACTACTTCATAAAAGTTGCAAAACCTCCAATCATTGATCCGTTGATTGCTTTTGCTTTGGATTTCAAATATGAACAAATATGGAACACGGCAAACGAATTTGGATAGTTTCCCCACCTCTAGCTTTTTAAGTTGAAGGTTGCAGTCTGCCTGTACTGTATACTATTTGTTACTGTATGAGTTAAATGACTTTTTGCATATGCTCTTATCTGGTCACTTACTCGCTTGCTAATAAATCACTTGGGAATATTTGCATAGCCATTGAGTCTTCTATCAAAACCTGAGGCCTCCTCTTTATCAGGTCTTGCCAAGGTTCTGACAAATGACGGGTTAAAGTAGACGGAGACAGGAGGTGCAGGGGGAGCATATGTTGGAGAGAAGACAGAGATAAGCGAAGATAGAAAGGCTTAGTGGGTGAGAAAATGTATTCAGGTGATGAAATGTGGCGATCCAAAGCAGGAAACAAAAGAAGGGTGTCAAAGAGTAAAGAAAACACATAAGTGCCTGTGACCTTATAGAGGATGTAACTGAAGGATCATTTGGCTGGGCATAGACACGTGTGAGCCAGTGTACTCTACCAGTCAAACACAAATTTAGACATTGACATCAGATGATTTGAAAGTATTCATGATCTGAGTTTGGATTCCTGTTACAGACCGGCTTATGGAGGAAAGTTCTGTGAAGGCTCCTCTCGGTCATATAAGCTGTGCAACACTCACGATTGCCCCCAAAATGCTGTTGATTACAGAGCACAGCAATGTGCTGAGTTCAACAGCAAACAGTTCAGAGGATGGCACTACACCTGGAGACCATACACTAGAGTGGACGGTAAGATGATGTTCTCTTTTCACATCAGAGGGGACAAAAGTCACCTCAAAATCAGTTCAAGAATTGCTTTTTCATGAGCCAACTTAGTGTCCCCATATCATGAACAAGAAATCTTGGACCTCGTGATGGAGGCTTGTTCTGTGAACCTGCTTAAAAGTGACAAGTATTCTCCCCAACCAGATCAAGATGTATGCAAGCTTTACTGCTTTGCTGAAGGTTATGACTTCTTCTTTGCCCTGGCCAGCAAAGTCAAAGATGGTACACTTTGCTCACAGGACAGCTCGAACGTCTGCATTGATGGCCTGTGTGAGGTAATCGTTTTCCTTCTTCCAGGTCTGTCATGTTTCAAACATAGTCATCACGTGTTGCCGTGTTTGGAAGGGATGGAAGGGAACTGCGCTCAAGACATTTCTCCTTTTTTCACAAATGATTTAAACACCCTGAATAAGTGAATACTGTACAGAATGAGGGATGAATATGACAACAGAGTTTTGTTCAACAGAGAGTGGGCTGTGACCGTGTGTTGGGATCTTCAGCTGCACTTGATGTTTGTGGAGTGTGTAAAGGAGACAACTCCACCTGTAAGACCTACAAAGGACAGTACACAAAGCAGCATCATAATAACCGTAGGTCATTTTTCAATTTTATTTATTTTTATTTTTTAGGTGGAAACTTTTCAAAACTCTTCATACTCAAATTTCATCGACCAACATTTTATTATTTGGTGGCTAACGCAGAAGCAATTTGTATGATACAGGGACCTTTTAGTTTGGAGGGTTCTTTGCCAGTGCATTTTATGTATTTCTTATTTTACGTAGTATTACGTTATCGGAGTTTATCTCAGCAGGTGAGATATTTACATATTTGGGAAAAATAACAATATTGTAATAGGATACTGTAGTTTTATTGAATCTTCAAAAATCCAAACAAATACATGTTATTCGTTTTATACTATTATATTTTTGATACATTTTAATAACATTGAAAAAAAGTAAGAACATAAAGAAGAAACAGTTTTCATGTTTATTAAAAAGTGCCTTCATACATTTCATTGAATAATACTTTTTAAAAGGTACATTATACAGTAGGTATAATTTCAAAACACACCAGCCATTGTTTGACTTTGGGCTTACAGCTTTACTAAGTTTATACTTAGTAAAGTCAATTTCGATTATCCTTTTTTTGTCTGCACCATCCTGACTTATATTTTGCTGTGCTTTCTGACAGAGTACTATGGTGTGGTCACCCTTCCAGCAGGGGCTCGCTCTATTCGTGTTGTAGAATTGAATACATCAAGCTCCTACTTGGCAATGAGGGACACCCAGAGGCGTTACTACCTGAATGGACATTGGACGGTGGACTGGCCAGGCAGACATCCCATCGCGGGAGCCATTTTCGAATATAAAAGACCTTACAACAGACCAGAGAGCCTCATATCAGCTGGACCCATTAATGAGACTCTGGTTATTGAGGTAATTAATTGGTTCTTTATGGTCGAACCATAGATCTATTGTTTAGATACAAGTTTTTGTGCAGCAAATTTCAGCTATTTTTAGTTTTGTTTAGTTTTTCTTCACTTACATTGAACTTGAATGTGTTACATTTTTTTCAGATATTGTTGCAAGGCTTGAACCCAGGTGTACATTGGGAATACACTCTAATGAAAACTGATGAAGCAAGGAATCAAATCAAACACAATTACACATGGGCCATCATACGCTCCAAGTGCTCGGCATCATGTGCTGGAGGTACATTTATTTGCTTTTTACATGACAAACGTCAAAACTGTAATCCAAGGATGGGAAAACTAAATGATGGAAGGGGCCACAATTTTTCATCAGCAATATTCCGTGGCCACATAGGAAGGACCACGCACGTCCTAACCAGATGTATGACAAAAAATGCCATTTTAAATATGGACAACATTTGTGCATATGTCTGCTTTTACTGACCCAATATACATTTTTGCATTTTAATGTATTTCCTTTTTCACAATACATTTCTCAATGCATTGTATAAAAAATCGAGCCTTGCTATTCCTGCCATTAAGTGGTGAATGGTGACAGCACAACTTAAAACTATTCTATGGAAACACACTATTCGTGGGTGCAAGGGACCGGGCTGGCCCGCGAATAGCAAAAATCCATATTGGGTTGACCCCAACTGAAATGTATTGAAAAACATTATTACTATAATTTAATTGTATCCTCCCAAAAATATTGTGATAAACCTCTAATGTATATTTTCCATGAAAAACGGGGGTTTCTCCTGACCCCAAAACACCCATAAAAGAAATATATTTATTTAAAATATTGAAAAAGTATGCAGGGCGCAAGTCTAGCGCAGTCTGACTGAGCGCATGGGTGAAATTTTCTTTCGTTTGGTATTTTGCTAGACTTTGCATCGGTAAAAATGTGTGTAAACGGGCATTTGTGCTTTTGAGCGCTCTTGTGGGATGAAATGGAGTTTTTTCAGGGCCAGTTCTCGCAGCATCCATCATTTGCATCAAAACCAAGGGAGTACAGAGTGTACGCCCGAGTACGATGTGCTTGACATGAGTATACCAAAATTACACTCGCTGGAGTTCGTGCATGACATTGGCACATAAACTGCAATATCTCCCTTTCCGGATGACGGAGTCGGCGATATGTGTGACGTTCAATTTGAGAAGGCCTTGCACCGCTCGATCGTGAGACTGTGTGTGACTCTCCCATCATCAATCATGTTTCAGCACGCGACTTTCGCATGCCGTAGCCGACTATATTTTCGGTGCATGATCGGCCCATCGACGAAAACTGCACCACGTGACCGACACACCGTCCCTCACTACTACTTCCACCCCATTCCCCACCCAACCCCATTGACAATTATTTTCTGGTAAGCGAAGGCCACCATCGACGACTACCGTATTTTCCGGACTATAAGTCACAGTTTTTTTCATAGTTTGGCTGGGGGTGCGATTTATACTCTGGAGCGATTTATGGGTGAAATTATTGACACATTATTACCGGTATATCATTTCACATGTTATTTTCACATTAAAACACAAGAGGCCGCTCTAGACCTGTATTGATAAAACCACGATGAGTCTGACGTAAGCGACGTAAAAGAGGAAGCGCTGCATCTTCTACCTCCGGTGTTGTTGGAGTTGCTTTAAAGTGACACAGACGATGAAGATTCCATTGGATTTAGTGATTTGGAGTGACATTGATGGTTTGGTGAACTTGTCGGCATGTTCTTTATGCTATAGTTATATGAATAACTCTTAATTTGTTACTTGAACATACCAGGCACGTTCTCAGTTCGTCGTTTATGTGTCATGTAGCGTTAGCATATCGTACACTTATCCACCATGTTGTTTTCTATTTTATTTTTATTTTAAATTGCCTTTCCAGATGGCATGTATGTTCTTGGTGTTGGATTTTATCAAATAAATGTCCCCCCAAAATGCAATTTATACTCCAGTGCGATTTATGTGTTTTTTTTTCCTTCTTAATTATGCATTTTTGGCCGGTGCGATTTATAATCCGGAGCGATGTATAATCCGAAAAATACGGTATTCCCAGGCCGAATTTTGATCCCAGCACATCCCTAACATCACCTTTAATCTTCCATTTGAGCCAAGCAATATTTGCCAACTCAATGATGACAAGGGCAGTTTGTAATTGAAGGAACAAACTCACATGGCTCACACCTTTGTGATCTCTAATAAGGCCTTGTAGGTTAATTGGAGAGGTCACTGTTCCCATCATTATCTAAAGGACATTAGCTGTTCCTTGATGGGACAACGTGGTCGACTTTACACGCATAAACACAATGAAGAAAGCACACACATGCATGACTCTGACCGGTGGTTTTTGTCTCCCAGTGGCCTACTAAATGCCACACCGACACACATTTGCACACCTGCTCAAATCACTGAGCTTGCCTGAAAGTTCGGAGGTCAGTGTGCAAAGTTTACATGTCACTATGAAACTTGCATTTGTGTCCATGAACTTGCTGGTTTTGAAGAATGTGAACAAAGCCCCTACGCAGTGTAGCGTTTTTTTGAATTTTTCCTTGCCCTGGTCTGTTCCAGTCCATAACATCAACCTCCACCTCTGTGTGTAGACCACTAGGTCGGGGCCTTTGTTTTATTAAATATGTTTGAATATACTACATGCAAAATGGGGCTTAATTGTCATGTTGCATATTTAATGAAAGGTAATTAGGTATTTTTGTGTCTTTTTGTATTGTATGTTTTGTACTCATTTATGGTACTTTGAATGCTAACTATGGCATAAATGTTCCCATGCAGGCCAAATGAACATCAAGCCAGCATGTTACAAAGACATGCGAGTGCAAGTGAATACATCATACTGTAATCCTAGATCGAGGCCAACTACTGGAATGATGCCTTGCAACACCCAACCATGCCCTGCCAGGTGACTCCTTCGCAGACAAGGGTGGTGCGGCTTAGTTTTAAGTGATTCACTTCACAAGCTGCCAACCTATTTGTTTTTATTTCTATTGCACTAAATTATTGACTGTGACTGGGTACAAAAATAAATGCATTGCGATTGCACAAATTAATATCAATGTGTCAAAAAAAAATTGTCAATCACAAAATTATGCCATGTTTTTTTTTCACAATACACATTGCACACATAGAAATGCACACAGACAAGGGCAGCAGTCCCCAAATGTTTTAGTGCCACTAGCCATTTTTATGTGAGGACACGTTTAAAATAAATCAGGATTCAAATTTTCACTCACCATGAGCGACACTTCAACGAGCCATGGCCATTAGCCGCATTACAACAAGTATTAGGACACTGACAGGAACAACACAGTGCAGTGTCCTGACATTTGTATTTTTAACGTTAATAATAGCAAAACCTCAAGTTTCTATGACTTTTCAAACAACCTTCTATGCCATTTGTCTTGAGTTCCAGAGCTTGGGACGCTCGAACAGACGCCCCATGAATAACTTTTTCCTCCATTTTCTCCATGCCGTTTTTGACATACAACTCCGACAACATTTGAATGTTTTCATCGTGTGCCCAAATTAAAAATAAAAAAGCTACATAATACTGTCACAACAGCCATGGTGACAGGTGCACCCCTCGCGCATGCACCACCCGCTGCTGCAGCACAGCACTGTGTCGTTAAGCAGCACATACACGATGGAATAGGTGATGGCACACTGCTCAGTGCTAATTGCAGTGTGAAAAGGCCTTAACACATTGATACGGGTCTACTAACCTGTCCATTTTTCCTTCCTGCTCTCTGACATTTCCTCACTGCTCTGTGCATGTGGCCTCTCCAATTGCCCCACATCCGCTCTAATAATAAAAATAAAATAAAGAAACTATGTCAAGCAGAGACTGCTTTTCCCACCCTTTCCCAGCCCAGTAAAACACCTGTTGAATCATGACGCCTTTCTTTCCTTTCATATGCATGTAATGTGAAAATGATTTGTATTTTGGCTAACACATTTGATGTATGAGAGAAGGGAAGTTCCACTTGGATGTTATGTTTATTTTCTACATCCTTGATCCAATTTTCGATGAAACCTCACAAACTGTCAGTACTGATTAGCTTCTGTGTTTGTTTGGAACAGAGGAAGGACCATTTCACATGTGGATCCAAGCGGATAAACATAACATTAACCCAATGAATATCCTAAGAAACTTTATTTTGATATTGGTATTTGAGTAGAATGATAATGCACCGCTAGCTTTATTAGGTAATTAAAAAGAAAAAATAGAAAGACTCAAAGTTTGAATACTATCTATTGTAGTACATGGATTGACCTTTGATGTTTTTGCATTCATAAATGACTTTTCCCAGTAATGGTCATCCGATACAGGACAATGTTAAGTTTAGTTTGAAGTTTACTTTTGAGTAACAGTTTAACATTCTTAATAGCCATGCAAATGTTAATTGTCAATTAGCCTCTGTTAACCCATCCATCCATCCATTTCTTAATCTGCTTACCCTCACAAGGGTCGCGGGCGTGCTGGAGCCAATCCCATCCGACTTCGGGACAGTAGGCGGGGTAGACCTTGAACCGGTTGCCAGCCAATTGCAGGGCACACATAGACAAGCAACCATTCACATTCACAATCACGCCTAGGGACAATTTCGAGTGTTCTATTAACCTGCCATGCATGTTTTTGGAATGTGGGAGAAAACCCATGCAGGCACGGGGAGAACATGCAAACTCCATACAGGAAGGCCAGAACTGGGATTTAAACCTGTACCTCTGCACTGTGACACTAACGTGCTCACCAGTCACACACCGTGCTGCCCTTATGTTATTCTGTACAAACTAAATAGATGGTCTTAAATTTAAAGACGAATCACTTACATGATATCTCATGAGGTTGTTAATGTTCTGTATACAACAATAATCTTTTTTTTCAATATTTTAGTAGCATTTTATATGAAAAGAAATCCACTACAAATAGTAAGAATGTGAACATTGTTTGTTTGTTTTACATGTTTTGATTTTTACATGACCTGGAAATGTGATCCAGATTTGAACATGCTTATTATTTTGGATAATACATATATAACACTATATGTTTTAATGAAATGAAAAGAAAAGACGAAAAAGTGCAGTGCGCTTCTGTAGAATCTCCTGGTACAGTTGCATTTATTCAAGGGAGTAGAGTTGAGGTACATACAACCCACCTGCACATAAAAGCGCATCATGACTGGAAAATGTCCTTTCATCTGTCAGCTGTGGTCTGCACTGTGTCATGAAAGGTTAGGTGCAGAGCAGAAAGAAAATTGATGGATGACACACTTGGGATGAGATTAGTTCGTGTGGTTTTATTGATGAAAATGTTTCTGGAAAATATCTTTAAATCCAGCTGTACAAGACATTGAAATAGATTAATACGGAATTACACAATATTTAAAAAAAAGTACTGATTGAAATTTAGGTTAATATTGTAGACTTATTGCTGCAAAAGTAGTGCATGTGTAACTTCCACGGAGTCCTAGTGTTGTGCTCAATTCTACACTAACCAAGACTTGCCGGGACCAGAACTCATAGACACCAAGACATGACATAGACTTTTGGAGACCGAGACTGAGTCAAGACCAAGACGGAAACAAACCGAGTCATGGCAAGGCCGAGATCATAAAAATTAAGTTTAAAAACCAAGACAAAGATAAACACAGTGTTCTCGCTTCAATGTTTTAGTCTTTTAAATACCCATACAGTTGACAGTCAAAAACACAGTCTCTTCAACTCTTTTGAAGCACAACATGCAAAAAATTTCAAATCTTTATTTTATTTCAATGTGAGGGAACACTCCAACAAGACATGTTGTCCTAAATATAAATATACTTTGTGAATAAGACGTTAAGAACGGGCAAACAGTGGGTGCAAATGAAATGCAATTAAAGGCGCTATTAGCGGCCATAGTTCATTCTTTTTGGATTCTCCCCTCAGTCACAACACTGCCAAGTTTGCCGTCATCATGTGGTGTTGAGTAGTTCATAACACATAAATTGAAGGTATTTGTTGTTTGACCAAGCGTTTCTCCTTATTCTCACATAGATGAAGTTGAAGAATAGCAGATGAATACTGCACAAATCCACAGTTCATCCAGTCAGAGACAATACCAAGACTTTTTGTTGTTGAGTCCGAGACAAGAACTGGACCTTCAAAATGTGGTCTTGTGACCAAGACCGTACCGAGTGTAACAACACTATAAAGACACGCCAACCTATCGCTGTTCATTCCAGTGAGGGCATTCAACGCAGATATATTAGACGCCCATCTCTAAAGAATAACAACAACATTTATCAATGTTTGACAGCTGCTGTTGAAGCGTCAGTTCCATTGGGGCTCTTCACTAAGTGTCCCTACGTAGTCTCTTAGCTGGGGTCTGAAATGTTCGCCAAATAGTTGCAAATAAAGTGGGCGTTGCTGAAAATCTGTGATTTTACAAGTGACAGGATTTACTATAACTCAGGCACTGACCTCATCTTGCCTGTGGATGTCTGAAAATAATTGATATTGAATGTTTTTGGACATGTGACCAAGATATTGCATAAAAAAAGTCTTGATCAAGAACATGACCACGATTAAAACAATGGCCTCTGATGTGGCAAGTTAGTGTGCTAGGTATACAGATATGTCTTCTCCTGAGAACGTAATAAGACATTTTAATGAAAATTAATAACTATTTAATCGGGAACTGTGTCCAACAACATCCGCTATTGTTATAGCATGAAGTGTCAAAATATCTAGCAAAGGTCATCGCATTTATTTTTTTTTCAAAATTCGGGATAACCTGTTTATTTATTTTTAGCTAACTTGCTGTTGTGTCTTAGATCACTGCCAAGCTGCAGAATCCAACTGCACTACAGTTTGAGGTTACAAACGAAAATGACCAAGAACATTCTCCCTCAGGAAATATGTATGTAGTTCAGATGTACAGTAATCCCTCGTTTCTCATGGTTAATGGGGACCAAAACCGCCCGCGATAAACAAAAATCCACAAAGTAGCGACCCCCCCCCCCCATATAGGTACATGTACATAATATTTATAAGGCCAAATTTAATGGTATACATGCATGTAGAAGTAAATTTTGAAGTAGTAACATGACTTAATGCTGTATACTAATAGATTTAAACATTGGTTTGGATTGGAATGGATACTGGATACTTTATTGTCAAATGTGATGTATGTTTAACATACAGCACAGATGAAATTTCTTCCCTCTCAACATAAAACAAGAAACAAGAGGATGTATAAATTAGGTTAGTTTATGAATAACAAAATACAGTAAACATATACATGTAGTACTGTATATGTTGCTCTATGTGACTCGCTGTTGTTTTGCTGGCTTTCGCTGCTTCTCGCAGACCTTTTATGGACTTTTTGCAGACTTAAAAAAAAAAAATATATGAATATGTTTGAAAAAATCCGCGATGCACTGAAGCCGTGATAAACGAACTGCGAAATACCAAGGGGTCACTGTATAGAGTAGCAGACATACCATTGAATTCGGAGCTCTCTAACAGGCTCTGCATGTGCCATATTTGATCTTGTTTTTTTTGAAGATCTTGTATTTGACCTTGTAGGTTTTACCAGCATACCGAATCATAGCACTGAGTGATGACATGTTGGGTGGATTTTACAAGGGTGACAGGGGATATTGAAGGTGGGGTGTGGGAGAACATGACAAACCCCTATGATGACGGATTCAGACACTTGCACTTTAAGTTTGAGGTCACGAGATGTATTGCCAGCTCGCTTTTAATTAGTCTCTGAACAAAGATGAAGTAGGTATGCAATAAAAAAGTACAAATTATGCACATGGCTGTTTCACAATCAGCAAACAATGGGTTTTAAAAATTGTGAGTCAAAGACGGTAAGCATTGCAGCACTTTTGTTAAGTAGGCTAAACTAAATATGATTGATAAAAACCACATGTGGTAATGTTTACCTCTCACAGGGATGAGCGGAGAGATAAGAAAAGCAGGGTTTAAAAACACATGGCTTTCAGTTCCAGTCAAAAAGCTTTGAGTATGGATTGTTTTGACTTGCTCTAAAGCCAGTCAGCCATGAACAAATGTCTAACTGCTTGGCGAGTTAAGCCTGTGGGCCATATTATGTGCAATGTGTCAGGTGTCAAAGACAGCATAACCCCCCCCCCCCCCAAAAAAAAATCTCATGATTACAGTAATGGATTATCTTTCTTGTCAGTGCCCTCCCGATTTCCTTTGTACTTTCACAGGATTATTGTTCACTGTTGTGGTAACAAATTACAGGTAGGAATTTTGGCTCAGGCATTTCTGTGTTGTGTTAAGCATTATACAAATGAAATGAATGGATGGATCATAATGGACACGAGATGACCAAGGTAGTTGTAATAAAAATTCTAATCCTCAACTGGTCTTTTGTTTTGTACAAGTCACAATTTAATAGTTTCTTGAATTATAATAAATAATGTCATTTTTCAAAATACATACATTTTTCAATGTAGATTGCTTGAGGTAGGAATTTATTTTTTATAACTTTGCTGTGTGAGTTTTGTCTTTTGCATGTTTATGCAACTACGTTTTTTAAACAACTTTTTTTTTTCCTTTTGAAAAGTTATACATGCAAATGACAACACTGACAAAGTAATCTCCATTCACACAGAGTTGCAGAAACAACTAGGGTGTAATTTGCATGGAAGATGAGTACCACGTGCACGCTTACCACCTGCTTGACTTTGTGGTCGATTTTTCTGCTATTTTGAAACGTGTCAAACATTTTAATAGCGTTCAGTTTTTAAAACGCTGATCTTTTTCAATTGTTTATTGTTCACCCCCTCCCACTCCAAGTTCCAGATAAATCGTAACGCCCAGTTGACAATAATTTTCTTATCAAACAAATTTCACAAAAGTCAACCATTTCATAAAATATCACTCCATGAGCAATAGTACGTTCTGGTTTTGCTCAGCGTTTGACAGGGGTACCGTCATCACTGAAACAAAATTGCTGTCCTTATCATGCTGTCATTTGTGAATTCCGGCCATATGCATAAGGGATTGGGAGGCTGGCCTTGTTGACTCAGCAGGCAATGTTGTGTTTTCCCAGCTGGTCTGTGGGGGTATGGGGAACATGCAGTCATAGCTGTGGAGGAGGGGAGCAGACACGGCAGGTCCGGTGTGTCCGAAGAAGTCAAACCAAAGATGACATCCTTGCTGATTCCCACTGTTCTCAACTGACCCCAGCCAGGAGGCAGGCCTGTAACACCCACAGTTGTCCACCGGCTTGGACGACGAGCCCGTGGTCACAGGTGAGCATGTGTCATTAATATGTGAAAGTCACCTCGACATCCATAGTATATGTGTGCCAAACTGATGTGAGACAAGTAAAGAACAAATAAAAGTAAAACTCCACTTTTCACAATGTAGCACCACAACTCTCCCTGCACTGGCTCGGCACATTCAGGTCTTAAAAGAGCTCGAACATGCTGGGAAGTCACCGTATTTTATGACTATGATCTCAATAGCTTCAGACTCTCAACAGGTCCATTGAGATCTACTCTATTGCAGCCTCCGTCCAAGTCCTACGCAAAGTTTTGGAATCCCAAATAACTGCACTACTTAACACAAGTGGGGTTCTTCCGCCCTGACGCGCTGTGCCACTACGGTGACTCATTCACTTGGATATGGCAAAACTCTTTCAAGATGTTGATAACGGTACTTGGCGCCATTCTATTTCAAAGAATATATTGAGGAAATAATGGGTCACTCTGGAAAATGTGAATTGTTTTTTGACCTTGCCCCTGGTGTGGAACTTATTGCGCTTCACAGAGCTGTGTTAGTGAAGTCTTTCCAGGCCTTTTATCTTGATGAAGCACAAGATGTTTTTCTTGGTTGACTTGTTGACAGTCTGACGTCACAATGTTGTGAAGTTTCATTTATCTCACTGGCTGCGCAAAGTAATGGCACGACATTTGTTGTGTCCAGGGAAGCTCCTATCCAGCATTACGTTTGTCATATTATGCTGTTCATGCATCTATTATTTGCATACAGCTCAAGAAATGACCGATGCATTTTGAATGATACTCAATTCAAGATAAGTAAATGTTCCACTGATTGTTTTCAAGTGTTCAGAAATATTGTTACCCAGTAAGCAAGTACTGTAGGGAGCTGTCCAAAATCCAGAATTTTGCTTTTAGTGTATACAGCACAACATCTGTGATACTGTTGTCTCGGACAGTTACTGTAGGTTTCAAGGATTTTAAAAAAAAAAGAACAAAAAGAAAAAAATGTATTTTTAATGTGTTTCATTAATTTCAAGCACTTAAAGGAATACTGTATCTACTTTCAACCATAATGTATATTTTTTCTGGACCCCACGTAGAGAATTACATACATGCAAGAGAGATGTCTGTGTGACATGATGGGTAATCTCGTTTTCTGTTTCAGTGTTCTCACAAATGCGGTAATGGCTTGAGGAAGAGGATAGTGTTGTGTACAAGACTCAACACAGGTAGACAGTCACAAACGCTGCAAGATAGTTTGTGCGTTGGCTTGCCGAAACCTGCTGGTCAAGAATCCTGCTTCATCAAACGCTGCCAGAAACAACGCAAAGTCCAGTGGTTTGTCTCAACGTGGCAAGAGGTGATTTTTGGAGGAGCTGTTGGACCTAATATTAAAATATACAGGAATTGTATTTTATGTAATTGCAAACTTGTTTTTTTCCCCCTGTTCCTTTTGTATATTCAGTGTTCAGTAACATGTGACCACGGGTATCAAGCACGTTTCATCAAGTGTGCTGAAAAGGTATGTACTTTAATATGTGTTCATGATACAAACTGAACAATATATTTTACTGGAAACAGTCTTATTACAATTGCAGCTTCTACTTGATTTTCTTATTTCTGGTTCCCTAATTTAAGGATGCAGCCGGCAGATACAGAGAACTTGCAGCCAAAAAGTGCCACCACATCCCAAGGCCCAAAGTGGCTCTCCACCGGCGCTGCATCTTAGCAGAGTGTCCAGTGCGTACAACCCCGTCACTACAGTGGTGGAACGCACATACTCATGCGCCTTTACCGCTCCCAAGACCCGAATGGCATGCATCTCCTTGGTCTGAGGTATAGAAGAACATTTAGAAACGGACCCCTTTTACCGACTCACATCGGAATCAACCATGCAAAATTTAGTCAAACCAGATTAATGTCACTTATGTGGTCATCTGTCTTTGTGCTAACAGTGTACAGTGACATGCGGAGGTGGAGTACAGGCTAGGATAGTCCAATGCCTGGCCCAGAGGAAACCCTTTTCTGGTTGTGCCCTCCATCTGAAACCACCAATGGCCCAGGCCTGTAACACCAACTTCTGCCCACAACCTGACCAAAAGGGTATGGAACCTCCTCTATGACCACAATGTATATACTTACTTCTAAATAATAACAATTGCATGATGGATTGCACATTTAATAATATTCGGTTTGGATTACAGAGTCAGAGAGATATTAATCTCACAATATGGAGTATCATTTTTAAAGTTTAGACCTACGCTCTCTGCAACACACTAAATCGTTGTGGAGCATTTCGACACCCTCATACAAGTAAACGATGTTAACAAATCACTGCAAACACCTCCCTTTATGTGCACTACTGAAAATTTTAACCACAGACATAGCACACTATTAAAATAATTTGCTCTTTTATTGGTTGTATTGGGTGAACCTAATTAAGTGTTTAGGCATTTCAGCGACAGAATTTCCCATTTTTTCTTGACAGATTTGGCATGTCGGGATTACTTCCACTGGTGTTATCTGGTGCCACAGCACGGCGTGTGCAACCACAAGTTTTATGGCAAGCAGTGCTGTCATTCCTGTTCAAATTCAAACCTGTAATCACGGAACAGTGACTTTGTTTGTGATGCAGACAGGAAGGTAGTTAAGATCATCAAAAGACCATTCTTGATGCCCATGCTTGAAAGGTTGTGCTGATGTGTGCTCGTGCGAAGCACTAAAACTCTAAAGACAATTCAATGGAAGTTTTGGCGAGCTGCAACATCTGAGTCTTTTCCTTGCGATGCTGGACATCTGAAAACAAAAACGTCTTGCTGAGAGTGCTACGCAGGAATGTGATCAGAACGGTGCTAAAAGAACTGAGGTCTTTGGAGAAATAAACTGGTATCCCGGATGAAAAAAAAAGGAATCCCAGAAAATGTTCTTGTCATGCCTCTCATCTGGAGAAGGCAAGTTCAAACATCTGATGCATTCTTGTTGGCACTACAAGGCCTCCTGAATAACAACGAATGAAAAGGGACATAGCAAAATCATTTTACTGTAAAACTTGAAGAAAAAATCCAAAGTGAATTTGGATTAGCTGGATAAAAATATGATTTTCCATATTCATAAGGTGAAAAAAAATCCTTGAATAATTGAGGTACTAGTGATACTAGCTGTATACTCAGCGGTGCTACAGTGTTGTTGTTTGTCACCACTCCAATGTGACTTCAAGTTTCATGAATGAACAAAAATAATTGTTGACCCATGTACAGTATGTTTGTTATTTATTGGCTTTATGATACACCATTGCAGGAGAACTGCATTGGGAAGCAGTATAACTCAGCTTTTTATTACTCTACCCTTAGTCCTTGAATATTTTGTATCCTGTTTCATAAGAGGCTGGCTGAAAAATTGCTCCATTTATAATAGGGATGCACACTTTTTTTTTTAAACCGATAGCGATAAATTCCTATTTCTCAAGACGGATAACCGATAACCTTTTAACATTTTGAGTTAAGTATAGTTTGTACAAACATGGATGAATCAAATACTCAAAGATTGGTCCTCTCCAAATATGACAACACCATTACAACAAAAATCAAGAGCTGATTTTTTTTTCTAGGATTGCACATTTATTATATTTTTGAAACCAGATGCTTTGTATTTAATGGCTTCTCACATATAAATTTTAGCCATAGTTCAAAAGTTCAATGCATGCCAAAAAGATACAGTAAACGCATGTAACATGGCGTATACATACAAACAAGTACACAAAGAAAAAGACCTACGACTGAACATGCAGATGAGTGAAAACGTGCAAAAGCAATGATCACCTCATAGATCAACAGTCCACAAACTACGGCCCGTGGGCCGGATATAGCCAACCTCCACATTTTGCCCGGCCCCCTGCACAATACGAGACATGCATCATCATTTTTTTCAGTCTGGCCACATGATTGAGACTTATACATGCATAGAATGTAACATTCTATTACACCCTTCTGCAGTCTGAACCCCCTCCCTTAAAAAAATAAATAAAATACATAATCTTGGGTGTGTCCAGGTTTTTTTTAAGAGAAAAATCGATTGGTTATTTTTCGGAAATAGTGGTATTTATTTCATTCATAGTGTTCTTTTCTAGTACTTTTATAGTGTGTTAAGTGCAAAAACATCACTATCTCGTGTACCATTTTAAAATGCTGCTCATGGTACTCCAGATTCTCATTCTTTGACAATGTCATCGATGAATTACAGATCCAGCAAATGTTGAAGGAGAATAAACAAAAAAAATAGATGTAAACAGCTCTGATCACTAGCTGCAATTGCAGAATGCTTATCCAAATTCAGTCAACTGCAAATGAAGAAGTCAAATACGCTCATTGCACATGCCGCATTTACAGTAAGTACCCTGAACACACACTGAATGACTTTCCATGGCTCGACTCAAAATGGCCGTTTCAACCACTTCCGTCAAACAGTTAAGTTAGCTCTGCTCCGACTGACTGAGTGGTGAGAATTTTTATTTTGTTTATGTTTTAAAAGTTGAAAAACGAAGGAGCTTCGAGTCTGCATGGGCGGAGTCAAGCATTTTGATCCACCCCATATTTAGCCCTGCCTCAAACTGCACTCTGCAGGGCTACTCAATGGTGAGCGAGCTCAGAGGTGAGTTTTTGACAGGAGTGCATGATTTGTTCACCCAAATGTACCAAATGCAAAGCACAGCCTCAATTAGATTTTCATCTTCGTTCTTGTTTGCTTTTTTTTTTTTTTAATGTTAGCGGATTACTTAATTATCATGCATCCCTGATTTATATTAAAATTAATTATATTCCTATAAAAATAAAAACTGAGATCATAATGATTATAAACAACTATTCATGATTTGACAAATGATCAACAACAGATGGTAAGTAGAAGTTTTAAGTTGGATGATAACCTTTTTAATTACAATTTTTTACTTTTGATCCCACAGTAAATGGCAAAATGTGAGGACAGTGTGGGTATTGTGTAAATGCATTGATACAGGTTCACGATTGTGTTTTATTTTGGCTGTAGACGAACTGACAGGAAATGGCTTGTGCAATGTTGCAGCAATGTTTACAATCTCAATAAAATAATTAAACGTGTCATCCACTTTCTTTTCTTTCTAACGTGCAGATTTTATTTACAGTTCACATTCATTCTGACTCAAATTGTGGAAGTTCAAATGCATGTCTGTTTTATTTAGAGGGACTTTTCACAAACATGGCAAACAATTTGTCCTCAGTACGTTGGTGGGCATGGTCATACTATTCACCCAATGCTCTGTCGTCAAACATCTGTGGGTGCTGTGTAATGTAATTTATGATGCTCATAAAAAGTGTTAGGCTTTATTCATGTATTCCATTTTATGAAAAATGAGCCACACACATTGTCAAACTGAAGTCTCAGGAATTTTTTTGCCTGCAACCTAGTCAAGTCAAAACTTGATTTAATTGTTTATATCATGAGAAGAGAACAACTTGTGTTTGTAGTGAAAAGTAATTTAAGAATACGAGCAGTAGAGCTAGGGCTCAGGATAAGTTGTTTTTGTTGATGCAACAAAGCCTTTCAGACAGCAACTTCCTGTAAAACGTCCATTGTAATCAAGATAAATCTGGTAAAAAGCAAAGCATTACTTAAAGCAGGTCTTACTTACCTCTGGTCAAAACTTTGCTATCTCTAACAACATCTGTTAAGAGAGATTAGTCGTTTCGCCTCAGAGACACGCAGGTGGTCCACTGAAAGATACAGTTATCCTTCCATCAGGATGCACCCACATCAATCACAGCAACTTTAGTTGGATGACACCAACTGAAGATATCCTGCCACACTGGTGAAAGGACTGGAGCACTGCACATTTTATGTCACAAAAACAGTTGGAGAAGGTATTTTAGTAAACTCCTGTTTTCAAACAAATAGCAAGCAACCGGTCGACTCAAATATGTTTAATTTATTACCATGAATAATCTTTGGTCGTGTCATTGACAACAGACAATGCAGTTGGGTTAAATTTAATTCAAAATCCCACATGGAATCACAGAATACATTTTAACCGATACACACAACAGCCTGACGACCATGTATGATCATCTCAAAGCAGCCCAACAGATGGTGAAGTTGGGAAGAGGCTATTCATAGTAGGGTTGGACAACTGACCAAAAATGAACTGTGATTTCGATGTTAGCTTCGCTTTCTTTGTTTTCCCTTCCTTTGTTTGTTTGTTTTTCCCTCGCCCTCTACGGGTAAAATCGGGGGACTATGGCTGAAAACTAGCAATTATGATAAATCCAGCTCATTTACCCTGTTTACTCTTGTGTTGATTATTGTGCACTGTCGCAGTGAAAGAAAGAAAGAAGTGTCGTTGTTATTCATCAACGGTGGGCTTGTGAAGCCCTTTGAGACTATTTTGTGAATAAGGGTTTGACTTGAGCACCTACCCATCGATTTTTGTGCACGTAGTCATGGATCTCTGTGACAGCAACCTGACTTGAGGGTTTCGCTTGAGAAACACGGATCCAGAATCCGTGAAACAGCACCATCTGCTGGTGATATCTCTAATGCAAAGCGAGTTGGAAGAATTTACTTTGCTCCAACACCAACAAACTGATTTGCGCTGTGGATGGTGTGCAGTGTACTCGTCATTTTGAATCTGAAATATCATGTACTTGATTATCATTTAAAACTCTTATTTTATGAATTACCCACGTTTTAGTTTATTTGAACGCCAAATTATCACCAGTAGGGCGTGCTGATGACGCCTCCTCCCAAAAAAGGGTTTTAGCATTTATGTCACTAATACCATCTTTACTGTCAGTCAACAGAATTTCACATAATTAAAACAAATAACATTATCGGTGGCTGTGTTTCATGCAGGGCTCGGGAACGTGTTGTCACGCCCAATAGGTCATAACGGACTGCCAGAACAAAATTGTTTCTGTTCGGGAGACATAAAAACAAACAATGTCCATCAAATAAACTCATAGCAAATCAAAATATATGAACACATGTGCGTTTGACATAAATTTTGTCGAGGATTATGCTTGAAGCAGAAGAATGATTAGTCTGGCATTTCCGGAAGTTTCCTCAACTGGGTCCTGCCTTGGGTCCTTGGCAACGTTGAAGACGTGAAAATGTGTTTGTTTTGAACCCGTGGCCACTCGCTGTAGACTCGATTAACCTAAATTTGTAAGATTTTTGTTTGTTTGTTTGTGTGTTACATTAGTACCATGATGCCAGGGGACAACCAGCCCAAAACTGTAGCAATAGCCTCGGACGCGAGGCCAGCGAATTGTCAGAATTGCTCCGTTTTGCACCAGGTCTGATACAGCAAAGCTTTATAGTTTCACTTTTTTTAATATAAGCGATTGTTTATTAATCTTTGTCACTTTATGCAGAGCTTAACGGAATACGTGTCATCATTTTTGTCACTGAAACAGAAGATTATGGTTTCGGCGTAAGTATTCATTTATGCACTTGGACGAGAGCACACACTTGGACTATCGGTACACGAAGGGTAGTGATACTGTATTCGCTTAACACATTACAATTTTTCGACAAAAATTGGATCAAAAACAATTTTGATCATGGACCAACACAACAAGCTTCTTGATGTAAATTGCACACCCTGCACAATCATTTTAATTTGGGTACGTCTTTTTTAGTGACGTGATCACTCTACAACAACAGCATGAAGAGCTACAAAGCCAATTGGTTACTTTGGAGAAAAAAACAGCGGATTACGAATCTGTGCAAGCAGAGTTGGAAGAACAAAAGGTATGTGTTGGAAAATAACATTTCAATATTCCTTTCGCAAGTTGATATGTTGAGGTCAGAGGCGGCCGAACCAGGGAGCATCGGGGACGCACACTCCACAGTCAAGGTTTCCCGAAAATAAAATGCAACACAACATTAACCAGACAGTTTGAGTAGACACACATTCAGGGAACTACATGTAACATAAATACACGTGAACATGAAAGAAGTAACATCCATTGTGGCAATGCTTGCTGAGAACTGCAGGGCTCCATTGTCGTGTTACTGACCAGCATTCTTCTGTCACTTTTTTAAATAGTTCTCCTAAATCAAACCAAACGATTCGCTTAACTTAAATGTGTGTGTGTGTGTGTGTGTGTGTGTGTGTGTGTGTGTGTGTGTGTGTGCGCGCGCGCGTGCGTGCGTGTGTTATTTCATAAATCCATGACTGTGGGTTGTGTAGGAAAGTTTGACTTCTGG
>CAAKHF010010016.1:11576-23204 GCA_901007745.1 Hippocampus kuda | reverse complement strand
GCTGCAGTCAACTTTGCAGCACCACGAGGGCACATCATCACACCGAGAGGCTCGCCGAAGTTTTCCTGCTTCGTCGTTGCTGATGAAACCCGACACTCGTCTGCAGGTACGCATTGCACACCTCTCATATGCTTTCTGCTTGCATCTCCGCATCCATCCTACACTTTTGAAACCGGCCTCGCAGCAGATGACACAAGTACGTGCATGGCTACCATCTCATCACTTTCCGCCTCCTCTGCACCACCGGGCTGTCGTCAGTCAGATGGCTCGCTAGCCAGCTGTGCTCCTCTTGTTCTCTTGTCCATGTTTAACACATGCTACTGGCTTGAAATAGCAACCAGCGTGCCTGCTGAACGGGTTCCCCTTTGAAATAAGAAGTTTCGAGTGGCTAAATAGTTCAGACTTTTGAGAGAGAACAATCCGCGTTTTCTACTTTTTGAAGGTTTCGTTTTGACAGTTTGCGCTACTAAAACGGATGCATGAGTGCTTACAAGGCCGGTCAGAGAGTGAGGCTATAGTATCTTTCGTGGGACAGGGGAGCTGTGGTGCAGTCATGAAGTTTAGCGCTACTACTACTTTTCTTTAAAGACAGCTCCCTTCATGCTTGCCGGAAAAAGTAATCATGCGATTTTGTATTGGATTTGACGATAGAAATAAAAACCCGTCGAGTCTTCAAAATGTATGCGCCTTTTAATCCACACGATACAAGCTGCTCTCCAAGATAGTCTCATTTGTCACGTATGACACTTGGAGAGAAGCAAAATTTGAACATGCAGCTTTTTACAGATTGAGTCCTGCCAGCTCAGTATGCCGGTCGACTCTACACTGAGTTCATGTCAGGTAACTGTGCTAAGTCCTTGGAATGAGTCGTCAAGCGGCTCTGTGTGAAACACACACCTCCAGAGAGATATCTCCTTACTGTACCAGGATGAAGGCGTAGGGGGAAAAAAAAGCTAACTTTAGGATTATTCCAAAAACAAAAAATAATTGTCCAACACCACATCTGGCACCTGACATCATCAAGGAACAGCCGCAGTTTCCCCTGCTCATACTTCCAACAGAGACAGATGCAAGGGGATTCTGCCGCACTCACCTGATATTCCTTCCACCCCCTCCCCCATTTCTCTTTTCCTTCCATCTCTACTTTCTAGTGTCTCTCAGAGGTACAGTAGCCCAGCACAGCGACTTACCGGCATGCTTTCCAACCTTACAATCCTCCCCCTCCGCCCCTCCCCTGCTGAAAAAGTATGCAGCACTTGCACTCATCATCACCATCCTCCTCCTTGAGCAATTTGCCTGAGTGAGGAGGAGAGGAGGGAGAGAGCAGCAGTGCAGCAATCCTGCAATGCCATACAGCATCAGCTGACTTCCTGCAGTGCTGACACACACACATGCACGCACACACTGCAGGTAGACTGCAATTGGGACCTCTACCTGAGTTTGTAGACAAGAGCCACACACACACACTTATTCACCCCCCCCAGCCCCCCACCTTGGGATGGTGCATTGTCCCATTCCAGCACTCCAGTTGCGATGATGTAATCAATGCAGCAAGCTTTGAACTTGCTGGGCTGCGAGTTCCTCTCTCCTTGCCCCCTTCTACTCCAGCAATGTCCCATCAGATACAATAAATAAATAATAATAGCAAGAAAGAGTTCCCATAATGCTTGTCCATGTTTTACCCAAACAGTTGATGCTTGTGTCCATTTTGGAACAACTGTGTAAAAAAAAAAAAAAGATATATATATATATATATATATATATATATATATATATATATATATATATATATATATATATATATATATATATATATATATATATTTTTTTAATTTGGGCAGTGCAGTGTGGTGCAGCGTTGTATCACTGGCTCCAATAAAAGAAAGCAGTGGTCTGCAGACAAAATCATCCTTTTTTTTTTCAGCATCCATTCCATTTCCTGTCAGCATGGAAAAGATAAACAACTGTGCAGTGCTAAAAGTGCTTTCTGGGCACAAGATCAGTGACTTGGCTCTCGCTTTGATAAAGGTCATCATCAGTCTGCTGCCTGATGCAGTGAACAGAAACGTGCACTCGGCCACTTCCAGGATGCTCGGGGAGCCGGACTGAGCATATTGTTGCAGGTGAGTTTTGCTGAGCTGGTTCTTGCCGCTGCAACTAGAATCTGCCTAGTGATCAACTTCCACTACAGCATCTGTGATGAACTGGTTTCACCCTCTGAGGATGGGGGTGGAGGTTGTACGCAAGCAGCAGAGCAGCACTGCATAATTAGCCCTCACCGACGCTGATGAATCTGCACATCTGATTGAGGTTTTATGTGTCAAGTGGTGGGGGCAGGGGAGGGAAGCATGCTCAGCAGATTTGGACATGTCCGTATAATCCGTATCTATTGAGAAAGCCTTGTTTGAAATTCCTGTGTCATATAATGCCCTATCATAAATTAGCATACTGCTTCATTACAGCTTTAATGGGCTATTCATTTGACACTATGTCAAAGAGCAAGTTGGCTATTCGGAATGTAAATATACTACTCTGACCGAATTCAGTATTTTATAGGTCACTCATCACAAGACATGTAACTATTTAAAAAAACAAAACTAAATTACATTTTTAATACTGTATATAAAGTACAACTCACATGGCTCTACTGCCTAACCGTGCGCGTGTGATGTCCATTTCAGTTTACTTTTTTTTTTCTTCGTCAGG
The DNA here is from genome assembly GCA_901007745.1 of Hippocampus kuda. Lineage (NCBI taxonomy): Eukaryota > Metazoa > Chordata > Actinopteri > Syngnathiformes > Syngnathidae > Hippocampus > Hippocampus kuda. Next base: position 20,498 of record CAAKHF010010016.1, on the reverse strand, counting down.
GACACTCAACTGTTTCCGCAGTTCACAATTTACAGTTTGAGTTACCAAATACGGTTCCATGCAATAAAAAAAGGCTTTCAAATATACAGTAAGGTCCAAATCTTTGCTAAAATGCAAAAAGTGTAAGCATGAAGAGTGCATTTTTTATTGGTTGATTTGTTTTTAGCTGGAAACGACAAGAAGCATTGAATTGTAAGACATTGTTAATAGATACAGAAATCTCTCGTTTATCGCGGTTAATGGGCCCAAAACACCCGCAATAAACGAAAATCCGCGAAGTAGCGTCCAGTTAATATAAACAGGTAAAAAAAAAAAATCTTTTTTTTTTTTTTTTAAAAAGTCCGCAAACGGTCCACGAGAAGCTGCAAAACAACAGCGAGTCACATAGAGCAACATATACAGTACTGTACTCCATGTATATGTAAAAAAAAAAAAATTTTTTTTTGAAAAAATCTGTGATGCACTGAACCCGCGATAAACGAACCGCGAAGTAGCGAGGGATCACTCTATTTATTAAAGTAGATGTATTTTCTTTTTAATTTGACAAAATGATTCACTTTGTCAATAGAGGGATTATAATGTTGTAAATGGTGACTCAAAATGGTCCAAAAATTGATATGAGTAATCTTCAATACAACAATGAAATTAGACGAATTACATAATTACCGGGGAAACGTTTTTGATGTTTTTTGGAAAACAAATAGAAGAATAGGGTCACGTGGATGGCTGTCAATCTACACAAACAAATCACTTTTTGTCCTTTAGCAATTACATTAGTATTTTTTATGTGACAGTAAATTCATAAATTATTTATGCAGTTATTCTATGAGGCTAATAACGTTTATCATGAATATTTCCAAACACATCTTAGCTTTTTGACACTTTTCTGCAAAAGATCCTCATTCAACATAAATCACTTCCCCACATTTGAACAAGTGTGTGAACTATTTTGGCCTTTCCTTGTACATATTTACAATACTTTTACAGTTAAATGATTGCACCAGAAAGTCTTTTCTCTTCCTGGTCAAACAAAAAAGACAAAAAGGTCATTGCCCGCAGGCAAACAGGAATTCAGTTTTATGGCCGATACCTGTCCAAAGCTCATTACGTTGGCTTTCTGTAACAAATCCGATCTGTTTGTTCAGACGTGAAAAATAGGCTACCGGTAGCTATCATCTTAATGTCCTGTGCAGAAATAAAAAGATTCAAATGCTGCATGGAAACCAACTCAAGCAGGCTGAGTCATGCTGGGCCTTTTGGACTACCCTCCCCTCACAGCTCTGTTCCTCCCCTTCTGGTCTAGGAGCAGCCTCGTGCACCAGGCCGGCTGCTGTGCAGGAACATGCCTTGACTTGTTACAGTGGCCAAGTGCAGCAGAGCGAGACACACACACACAAGTGGCTTTTGAGTCAAAGTCTGCAGAACACCTACGGATGACTGGCTGGTACCAAACGTGGACTGAGGAGCTGCTTGCTTTACCGCCTTGGGTGAGTGATTTCAAGTCCCTGACATATAATGTTACAGCCCTCCTGTAAACGTCCGCGTTAAATGTGAGCTGGCGAAAGGAGCAAAGCACACAAGCAAAACTCCTCATGATCAACGTTTGGAAAACGGGACGCTGAAAGTCCTCACTTTCGCTTCAGGAAAGTACGTGTAAATTGATCGCTGCAGGGAAATCTTGACCCGCGGTGCTGTTAATGTTGTGAAAGCATCAGCGTCGTGACGCTATGACACCATGGAAACATCTCTAGGTTACTTGCTGCTCACGCACCTTTTGGTTTGGTTCTATTTGACACCTCGTGATTTCCACAAGCAGATATAATTTCTAGTACGAGGCGGCTGAGCCCATACCTTATGGTGACATAAATTACTAATGGTCACTCAATGGTGCGGCAGATTTGTCATTGCTGCAACATTTTGCGGATACACACCTATGAAAAGGTAAGAATACACATCATATGCATGTGTGCTTACCTTGTGGCTGGGCCTCAGCTCTGCCCATTGCAGTATTATTCTCCTCAGTCTCGACTATGCTGCTGCAGTGATCAATTTTCTTGTTGCCCTTAGTTGTCCTTACGATGATCAACAGCCACATGCTAAATTTGGTGGACCTTCGTCATCCACCGCTGCCGTTGTTTGTATAGCGATGCCTCAACTCCGACTGATGTGTTCCGCTTGAATCACTGGACCTAGTAGACAACTAGAGCGCCGTATTTCAAAATTCAATTCTAATTTGCGGTTTCTTCTACATCGTTGACAGAAATCAGGACAGATGACAGGATGTGACATCAGACAGTCCAGATTTCTGCCCATAATCACAGACGTTTACTAATTTGATTCAGAGTGTGCAAGTCCTATTTCTTAAATTAAAAAAAAATTGTTGACCCAACAACCTCTCGTGTTCAGGGCTCACACACTTTGTGAATATGACAATCAATAATTAACAGAATGCATTGTGACATGGGTAAATAAATACTAATGAAACCAACTTACTTCTATGAAGACTGCCCTTCACATACAAAAAAAAAAAAAGAAGTGTGATGACAGCCATAACCAAGGATTTCCAGAGTCAGATAGAAATGTACATCAAAGCCTCATGACAGGCTAAGCTGTGTGAATCATGTCTAGTATTATACAATAATATGGCACTGCAGTAAATAGTGATGCCATTGTTAGCTACAAGGTGATTAGATTTCTGGAATAGGATTGGATGAGGGAATCAGAATCACCTTTATTGTCATTGTATAGCATACCCCACTCCTTAGTGCATTTCGGAAAAAAAAAATAGAATAAAATAAAATAAAATAAATACAAAATTCAACAACACACAACAACAACAGCAGTAGTGGTTGTGTGGACTGAGAGCATGACTGTTGTTAGCCAACAATGGAACAAGCGAGTAGCAGACAGTGTAAGGATTAGCTTGAACATCATGACAAAGTGTTGAGAATTTGGTATGTTTCTGTAGATAGCCCATGCGAAAAAACAAGAACCATATTACATTTGGCAATTCCTCCATTGTGAGACAAATAAAGGTTTTCTTATCTTATCTTATCATACGACTCACAAGAAGAACATTGTCTAAAGCAGGGGTCGGCAACCTGCAGCTCCGGAGCTGCATGCGGCGCTTTCATCCTAATGTTGCGGCTCTGCGTAGCTTGGGAAAATTTATTATAAATGTCCGATGGAAGTGCATATTATTTGTCTCATAAATATGTCTCACTTCTGTTATATTGTCTGCCTGTCCACTAGGTGGCAGTGTTAAAATACTTTTGGGATGAAAAAAGAACGGTAATGGCGACTATAGTGAGTTGTACGAACTAGTGTTGTGCTGTTAATAGCCTGATAAGAAAATTCTGTGTTTGGCTACACTCTGGCCTTGTTATTTTGCCAACCGAAACAACTTCTTTCTTCAGACCTTGTGCAATTTCGGTGATCAGACTTCACATTGGCCTTATCCAGAGACGTCTGCGAGCACTTGACGTGTGAGCAGGCAGATTTGACAGGCGGCATGCGCAGAAAGCCCAGCGACACCAAAACTGCACAATATTTGTGTTTGTACGTTTGTTTCATTGTAATTGTGAATTGTTAAGATTATTGTGAACTCAAAATATTAAAATAACAGAATTTATATGTTGCATTATTTTTCCTCGCTCAAAATGTATGTCACACTCTCCGACAGCCCGGCAAAAAATTCGCATTTGGAGTCCTGTCGACGTTCGGATCCACAGATGCATGTGAGAAGCTATTCTCCACCATGAACAACGTTAAAAACAAACATCGCTCACCTTTCACAGACGGCATCTTACAGTCCTGCGTTAAGATGAAGGTGACTTCCTACAGCCCTGATTTGCAGACGCTGTACACAGAGGTTAAGGAGCAGGAGACCCATTAACCAGGTAAAATAAATATTCAAGGCACTTATTTTGCAAATATTTATTTCATTGTTTAGTGAAATAGTGCCCCCCCTCCCCCAATTGTATTTTAAAATTCAGGTCAAGGCTCCACTACATGCTCACGTCATTTTGTATTTGCTGAAAGTTCAGCTCGAGACATTTGCTCTAAATTCAGCATTTTAAGTCATTTGAAAAATACCTTCAACTCTGCAATTTAATTTTTTTTTGTAAGCCTTCAAAATTTGTTCATTTCATAAACAAAAAAACAAAAAAAAAAAAGTGTTTGCGGCTGCCAGTGTTGTCTCTTCCGTGGAAACCGGGTCCAAATGGCTCTTTGAGTGTAAAAGGTTGCCGACCCCTGGTCTAAAGAATCACACTGTCTGCGCATCCCTGCGCCGCCTCTCCAGGTAAAGCGGGTCTTTGTGTTGAGCCGTGGTCATTGAAGGGACTTTGAGAGGTGGAGGTCAGCGTGTGCGCTGTGAGTGCAGATGCAGTGATCTGCAGTGCACTGTGTATTCTGACACCTTAATCAGAAGCAGGCCATTGACTTTTGCAGGAAATGTGTGCATTGCGTCGAGATGTTCTGCGGGATCGGACTACGAGGACATAGATTACTAGGTTCACATGCAGAGTTGAGCTCACGCAATATAGCTCGAGAAAGATATTAAATGGGATGAGTGTGTTGTCCCCAGTACATGTTTGAAATGTGCCAATTCAATATGCATCCTGTTCCACTGCCAACGATAGGATGTAAAACGCATATAAATACCAGAGATTTGTGTGTCTTAGCGAGATGGTTGAGAGCCCATGAAGCAGCCCTTCTCAAGTCCTGGGCCGGTGCCCCCCAGGGTGGCAATGTTTTGCGATGTCACAGGGGTGCGTGTGAACCCAGGGAATGTGATGTTTTTTTTTTTGTACGTAATTACACATCTACTACAATAGGTTGCATTGGCGCACCCATTGTCAGTGTGCGCAGGGAACATCAACAATGTTTATAAAGTTATTCCACAGATTTTTTTTGTGTCTTTAAGGTTTACAAGGATCCAATGTTTTGCAGAGGTGAAGATATAATAATTTTATAGACAAAGGATACTATTTATAGTCACTGCGGAGCGTTGAGGAGGTGCGAAACATTTTCTTCTTCCTATGGGGGGTGCAAAACGGAAATGAATTGAGAAGCACAAGCATAATGGTAATGAGGCAACCACTTCTTTTGCTCATCCCTGGTTTACACGCATGGAAGGCAAATTGTTGGCGTCCTCCGCTACTACAGATGGCGTTATGTCCCCTTTGTGCTGTTTCTTTTTTTCCCCAGTTAGCTTTTAAAATACAAAGTAGCTGGCTGTGAAGTGTGATGATAGGCAATCTCGGTACATTTATATTTTTCACTTGTTTGGACAATGACAATGAACATTATTCGTTTGAAATTCCAGCTGGAACTGAAATGTACAACGGCAGACGCTGTACGTGTCTTCTTGAATTTGCAAATTGTCTTCACTGCGTACATGCTTCAATAGTTCAACTTCTCACCACAACAACTACAAGGTACATTAGCCCAACTGTTCAAATTTGCATTAATTTCAGTCAGATTAAGGTGTTGAATGTGTCTTAGAAGTCTGGTCTCAATTGGACTAGTCCACTAATTAGATGTTCTCGTATGCTTTGTGAATGACTGCACCACGGGGCCCAGTGTCCCTACGGTCCCGGTACCACAGAACACAGTAGCTTCAAAATACCTGACGAAATGTGTGGTTTCGTAGATTGTCACACCGCAGCTGTCAAGCCATCACAGTTTCACCGTTGTCAAAGTCTCTCACTAAGCTTGTGCTGTCCAACACATCCTGCTTTCAAGGACAAAAAATGAATTTGCTGCTTGATGGATCCTACCAACTGGTGCCATTGCCAATCAGACAATCAGTGTTACAATGAATCAAACTGTTAATGGTTATAATCTTATGGCTTGACATTCTTTATGCATGTTTGGGAAGGGAAATGAGAAACTCTATTGCAGGGTTCTGTGACTATAAGTACTGAGCTGCGGCACACTTAAATGTCACACAGACATGAGTGGGCCTTCTTTTTATTACATGGTAGCAGTCTCCACAAATGAAGAGGGGCTACCGCATAATTACCCTTAAAATGCAATATGTGTTTACCATTTTTTGCTTATTCTAGACCACAGGTGTCAAACTCAAGGCCCGGGGGCCAGATCTGGCCCGCCACATCATTTTATGTGGCCCGTGAAAGTAGCTCAAACATGTCAACCTCCACGATCCTTCCTAAAATCTCTATCCAAATTTTTAATTCTCACATATAATGAATAAGAGATATATTCTAAGCATGTTCTTGTTACCAAACCACTCATGATAGTAACTTAAACAATAGTTGAAACAACAGTTATTCTTGACTATATGGTTTCAGTCATAACGGACCTCCAAGTGAAACAGTAACTAAAATGTGGCCCCTGCCAAAAATGAGTTTGACACCCCTGTTCTAGACAATTGAACCTTTTGAGATAAAAAATAAAACAAGTCTTGTATCAGACATTGTTTCTGACATTTTTCCCGTGTATTAATGCACGTTGACTCAAAATGACCTTTTTGCATAACTACAATAAATAAGTGCATGCAAACTTTGTTCGTAAATGTAAATTAGGCCTATAACACTACCACTTCAGAATGAATTGGGTACCAATTTTAGAATATGTTAGGGGTTGAACAACTAGAGAGAAAGTTGATTAATCAGTGATGTCATCTATATATTTCTTCAGTACAGTTGAGGCACTCGTTTTAGCGCCACACACAGGTTTTATGTCAGGAAAAACTTGGATGGAACGGCAGACAAATGAATTAAATGAATGATAAAATGTATTCTTTGAATCAAATGTTTTCATAAGCTACAGCCAGAGTTATTCGTTGATTATCACACCTCCCTTTTTTTGCAAATCCAGTTGAGAAATCAGTGCTTGTAACAAAGGACACTCACCGACACCAGCGTGAAATTCATTTGCTTTGCGAGAACAAAACTGCATCGTTCCAATTTTCTGGTCCATTTATGTGTCCTTTTCTTTTCTTTTGGCCACTCAAACAGCTGTTTGCCACACATAACTCAACAACAATGGCAAAGAGCACTTTGGACAACGGGACAGTCAACAAAACAGTACGATGGCTGACTGGCACTCGGCATTCTGTAAATGACGTCACTCACCAGACATTGTATTTGAAGATAGCTGTGCATATTTTGACATTACTACTCTCATTTTTGGTCAAATATTTCCACACGCGTATATCATTCTGCTTTCTGCTGTAGTGCTACAAGTGTTGAAACACTAACATCAGTGTCGTAAAGCGACAAGTGTTGTGATGTGGTGGCGAGGGAGCCAGGGCGGGGGGGTCACTTTGCACCACTGCCCTGATTCCTTGCCGCCAGTGCCACCATTATGAATCTTTTAAGAGTAGCAGTGGTCGGATTAGCTAGTGAGGCTAACCGCACTGCATATCCACAATACAGACCTGTGCAGACATAGAAAGACTGTGTTGCCTTACCTGCTGGACATTTTGCCTCTCCAAAGATAGTCTGGCAACAGCAGCAGAGAGTCAAGTCGAAATTGGACGAATGAACGAACAAATGACAAAAACATTTGATTGCCGTTTAATTAATTAATCAATTAATGATTTAATCGGCAATTGGGAGTAGTTTTTTCCCCCCATTAAATTATGGCAAAAAAAAATTTGACGATCACAAAATCACGTTGTCTGACATCACGAGTTCAATCCAAAAACCATAAATCGTTGTGCGCTAATTGACACTACTTTTGACTAAATGAAGCTTCTCAACTCACTTCAACATGCCTTTTTTTCCAAACGAAGCACCCCAACTCACATCAACATAGTACCTTGACACCAAGACACCAAAAGATAGCCCCAAAGCAATATATTTATTGCTTTCAGGAGCAAAATTTCTTGTTTTTTTATCCAATAAGAAGTTAGGCACAAAATAAAATAATAATAATAATAATAATAATGCAAATATGCATTTGAACTCTAAAACTCATTCAACAAATGTAAAAGTTTCAGCTATCATTTCAACCATAACACTCAGCAACATCAGTTGTCAATAAAAGACACAAGCATGCACCAAGGTTTTAGTCAGCTCAAACCAGATGCATAGCATGAAGCGGTTCAACGTCCAACTGCTGGCTAATTGCTCCCCGTGCAGACAGTGTTCTTTTCCCAGCAAGTCTTGTATGAAAGAAAACATCAACTGTGAGCAAATGTCCCGTTATTGTAATGTACTTTGAGTGTGGGCCGGGAGGATGCGTTTGACAACTAAAATCAAGTCAGTGTCAAATCCACTCGTACATGACCAACACCTTGTGCAACTGTTTCTGACGCAAGATGAGGTGAAAAGTGTCCGAGCACCAGTCAAGGCATGACTTTCTAGTTACACAACCAGAGATGGATCATATGATAGCAGTGTATTGAAGCTTATTTAAGACATATTTGCCATGCTCCCTCATCTCATTGTCCTTTAGAGCGGACGACCAGAGAGCACTCTTTCGTGCCCATGTCGTCCTGTCAGCAAGCGCAGTCTGTAGGGAGAGGGGCAGATAGATGAACACTGCAAAGATCGCGAGTCGACTTTTAACTGATATCCCTTTGTTAAACTACAATCAAACATTTGCTTTACATGAAGAGAACAGAAGAAATACGAACACACCGCTACAAATCGAGGTAAATCAATCGGAGCGTTTTGATGCAAAATCATGAGTCATGACACAAAATTCTATTCTTGGATCGGGGAGGCAGTGCTCAACTTGTGCAAACTCAAAAGTGATGCCGCACACCAAGTCAAAAAGAGAAATGGGGTGGGTATCAAGAATCTATTTGAGGAATACGCTTCCGGTCACTTTGAGCAACCGTGTGTAGAATCATGAGTTATATAAGCCACGGTGGGCGAGTAGGATGCATTTCATCATTCATGTATTTTTTTTTTTTGAAACAGGCAACACTAACTACATTGTGTC
>CAAKHF010010016.1:0-11556 GCA_901007745.1 Hippocampus kuda | reverse complement strand
TAACTACATTGTGTCTGTTTTCACATGGAACAATGATCATCTTCTATTTATCTTCTAGAGCTCGTCAGACCAAGAAAGTGGAAGGGTTCAAGGTGCCAGAGTCGGCGAGGACGGTGGCAGTAAGGATCAGCTGGCGGGAGCAGGCATTCGGTTGCTGTGGGTGTTTCTCTGGCAGTGTCTTAGCTGGTTGTTGTGAGGAGTGAGAACGAAGCAATCAGCAAGTGTACTGCCGCAGAAATTCTTTGCAATAAAATTCCTCGGCACCGGCGTTGACTAATGTAAGTTGTCACGTAAAGACATCGCCGAAATTTGAGAAGCGACAAACTGAAAAATGCCAATTCAAGATTGTGTTGGATCAAGGCCTAACGTTATAGTTTATAAGCGGTCCTCTGCCGCCACCTGGTGGCTAAAATAAACTCTCAGCATGAAATCAAACTGACTATTCGCTGATGTGCCTGGGATCAATTTCTACACTAAATGCATGTTAATTCTGTTGCTCAGTTTCAATTTGCGAATTTTTGCTGATTTACTAGGCAGTCTCAACAATATGTCCACTTGTTAAAGCTAATGAAATCCAAGAGCTGTATGTTGAAATCGGCTTTGACAAAATTAATCATCCTGCGTTACGATCCAGAAATGTTAACTTAACACAATTACTACTGTATCTTTGAGTTATGTATTACTGTAACGCTTAAGTTACTTAAAGTAGTTGCACGGAGTATATTGAACAGCTCAGTATAATGCTATATTGTATATGATATTGAAAAATGGAACTACAACAATCAAACCATCAACAAAATTAAATAAATATCTCGGTGTCAATCACAGTTGAGCATCATTATATTTGATGCAGCTCTTGTATTGGATATTATATGGTGCAAGTGGTCATATAGTGTGGCTTGTCAGCGTACAGTCAATTGCTCATTAATCATGAGCGGTTATGTATTTTACTCTAAGAAAAGTATTAAATGAATAAAATGTGATGGAAACAATTTGCGTCCGTTGTTTTTCTTGTTTTATTGCATTTGGTGAGGTCTGTTTTTGACAAACATGATGCGGATAAGACAATCATGGACTGATCAAGGATAGAAAAATCACACGACATCCGAAGCAACATTATCTGTAAGCTAGGGGTGCACAAATTCTGGCCTGAGGCGCATTTGATATGGCTTGTGTCATACGCAAGTATTGCAATTCTGTACTTATTTTGTACAATGGGGTCCATGAAGGAGAAGAGATCAAGTTTGTTCTCATCCCTTTACTTCCTTATTTTCAACTTGTCACACATTATTCAGTGAGGTGCCTCTGTGTAATGAGGCTCTGACCTCTACAATATTTCTACTTCTGATACCACGACTACTACTAATAATAATGCATTGGTTTTATTTTCGATAGAGTATATCTTTATTTGTATTAATGCAAAGTAAATATTTACAACTGAAATACAGTCGGTGCCTTGATATACGAGTAACCTGACTTTGTATTTAATTTTTTTAAAGGGTTTTTTTTGGGATTGACTTGCGAGCAAATATTTTACATCCAAGTGCGAGATGATGGCAGCAAACTCAACTCACTCAAAAAAATGCTTCAAGCTGTTTAATGCCACTTGCAGTTTAAGTTTATGTCAAACGAAACATAAAACTAGGAGAATTATACATTTTATATTTCAAATAACCACATCACTTTAATGTCTGAGCTTATTGCTGACACACAATGCAAAATCCAAACGATGGGCTCACAAACAGCATTATGTGAAAGCCGCTTTTTTGCCGTGTCCAAATTCGTTAGCTGCGACCTCAAAAGGCTAATTTTAAAAGCTATATGACATAATTTCAAGTGCGCTTTGACCACACGCTGGTGGCCAAATTCACGAATCTTGACTCCAACTCTGGCCTTTGTTTCCATGGTGATGGACCCTGAGCGAGGAGTTTTTTTCAGAGCTTACATTGCTCCACCGCTCTTCTTCTACACTTTGTCTGTTCTAGCATCCAAGCACATTGCCGCCATCTTGCTGTGGTGTAAAAGACAATTAAGTGAGAGATGCTACACTTGTCCAAATTCACCATGCTTCATTTATGCGATCCACAAAGGCTACTTGAGGGAAGAGGAGCCTTCGGACGACCCATCTTGCCAAGGTTACTTCAGAGGACGCGGCCTACAAATTTGGACCTAGCTACTGATCTATTCGTGAAACTCTTCTTGTGCTTTGCTATTTCTGTCAGTTGGTGGACAAGGTGCACACACCTGAAGGAGCACAATCAGGGCCTGGAACAGTTTAACGACATTTCTATTTACTTCAGTGTAGAAAGATGACTTGAGATACAAGTGTTTTGAGTTGCAAGTGTGGTCACTAAATTAAACTCAAAAATCAAGGCACAACTCTATAATTGACCGGCAAACAGTATGTTTACCTAAACTGTCAGATGGGTGTTCGCATCTTAAATACATTAAAGGTGAAGAATGTCATAATAGCCTTTTGTCCTTTGATTTTCCTGTCCTTGGAAAAAAAAACCGCTGCTACATGGCTTTGGTGTTTTTCCACATACTGCAGGCAGGAGAAATTCATTTTAGGATTATTAGTTGCGACGAAACCATTTTAAATCCAAGGTTCAAATCCGGAGCCCAAAATAGCCTCGAGTACTGACCGGCTGACTGTGACCTCAGCTACAAGAGGAAGAGGAAGAAGAGTAGGAGGAAGAGGTAGTTGGAAAGGAAGGTGACTTAAAACGCAGTTTACCACGATTTTCTTGAGTCTTTAAGTGAAGCGGAAACAGTGAACTCCGCCTCCATTCGTCTTAGTGGAAGTTAAGGCTTTGTTGTGTAGACAACATGCAGCGCGTGTAGCGAAGAGCAAACAAGAAAGAAAAAAACGATGGCAACGCACAACCAAACAGTTGTGTACTTGTCCGAGCAGGTGGTCGTGTTGTGCTCGTGCGCCATGTCGTTTGTGGGCTCGTCGCTCATTATCGTCACTTACATTAGTTTGGCGGATTTGAGGACCACTCCGCGCAAACTGCTCCTCTTCCTCTCGGTGGCCGACTGGCTCTCCGCGGTCTCGTACGCCTTCGGAGTATGGAAAGTGTTCGACTCCGACTCGCCGGACTGCGTCGCTCAAGGAGCGATATCCACCTTCGCCAACACCAGCTCTTTTTTCTGGACGGTGGCCATCGCCGTCTACTTGTATGTGCTCATCGTACAGTCCAGTCAGAGGGCTGCTGACAGCCTGGTGCTGGTCTTCCACCTGGTCAGGTAGGTAAGCTCAGAAACTTCTACTGTCTCTTTAAAACGCCCAGAGGCATCTTGGGATGTAGATAATACTTCTAATACAGTAATCCCTCGTTTGTCGCGATTAATGGGGACCAAAACCACCCGCGATAAACAAAAATCCGCGAAGTGGCGACCAATAAACATGTACAGGTTAAAAAAAGTTTTTTTTAAAAGTCCGCAAGCTGCAAAACAACAGCGAGTCACATAGAGCAACACATACAGTACTGTACTCCATGTATATAATTTTTTTTTTGTTTGAAAAAATCCGCGATGCACTGAAGCCGCGATAAACGAACCGCGAAATAGCGAGGGATCACTGTATTATTATCGCTGTTATCGTTGTTGTTGTGATAATTATTCATGTTATTGTGAGCAAAGAGGATAATGCAAACAATGTGTGTATTGTAAAAAATAAATTTAATTTAAAAATTAAAAACAACAAAATACATTAGAACCACATCCATCTAAAACTGAAAAAAATTGGCATTTCCATTCACACACAAAGGAGCATCGACATGGGATGAAGATAAATTGACATTCTGAGTATATTTCAATTTTTTTTAAATCATTAAAAAATATGTTTTAATGTCACGAATAAATTCTGAGAGTGGGATGCTTAGTCTTTCTCTGTTTGGCACAATGTAAATGATATTTACCCATCGATAAATTAATGTTCATCATATCTGACACAGAAAGCTCCAACTCATCCATAAAGAAAACAATAGGACATAGTTCAAATTGTAGAACTTTATTAATTCTTAAAGACAAACGTTTTTTTCAAATCTAATTCCGCAAGCATTGAGATATCGGGCAAAGAAAATTAAAATGACCCAAGGTTTTGTCATTATTATGGCAGAAGGAACAGTTATCCGTATTTTAAAAAACAAAAGACCTTGCTCTAACTAATCAAAAATAACCACATTTAAAAAATTATTCAAAATGAAATAAAAACTAACTGGGGCGGCCCGGTAGTCGAGTAGTTAGCACGTTGGCTTCACAGTGCAGAGGTACCGGGTTCAATTCCAGCTCCTGCCTTCCTGTGTGGAGTTTGCATGTTCTCCCCGTACTTGCGTGGGCTTACTCCGGGTCCTTCGGTTTCCTCCCACATTCCAAAAACATGCATGGCAGTCTGATTGAACATTCCAAATTGTCTCGAGGTGTGAGTGTGAGCGTGCATGGTTGTTTGTCTCTGTGTGCCCTGCGATTGGCTGGCAACCGGTTCAGGGTGTCCCCCGTCTACTGCCCGAAGACAGCTGGGATAGGCTCCAGCACTCCCCGCGACCCTAGTGAGGATAAAGTGGTTCGGAAAATGAATGAATGAATGAATAAAAACTAACTATAAAAACGTATTATAAGCCTTGTGTGGAGGGTAGCACTGTTCTCTTTCAATCCTCTAGGTGCATGTAATGAATGTTACAATGTAGACGCCAACTGCCAAGCACAGCAAGCTTTTTTTCATTGCACTCCCATCTCGAATCTCGTCGCTGACCCATTTGGCCCCTGTGCAAGTGGACTTTATGAATGAAACGTTAAATGAAATTCCACCATTAACAAACATAAGCATTCTATGTAACATTGGGAATCATTCCCGTTTTGGGCAGGATTGTTACCCTTTCGGCACTATTTGATTAATATGTGGCATAAGAGTGATGCCCTTTTGTACACCGCATGATATGTTCGTTTAAAAATATATACCTTACATAACCTATAAAACAGTCATTGTGTGAGTACAGCAAACCGCACATTGAATCATTCATTCTACCATGTGCAATGATGGGTCGTTAAATTGTAAACCGTCATTTATGTGCTGCGTCTATAAATACTGTACGCTAGAAAGGGAAACCAACTTTATGATGGTGTATGAATTAAGATAAATCAACAATTATGAGTATCACTATCACATGTTCACCCTACGGTGAACAGTGTCTGCAGTGAATGTTCGAGATTTATTGTGATAAATTCTTAGGAGGTCCATTGTATTTGGGTTTCACAACAGAGCTACGGCATTCATCCACTTGTATGGGCAGCACACACACAACCTGACCCCTGACACGGTACTGTACTATTAAAAAACAATCTGTCATTCTAACATGGAAATATTTATTTTTAGCTGTTAGAAACAAAAGATTGAAACATTGAGTTATATTTGATGTACCGACAACTACGACCACAAATATGTATAAGCCTGGAGCCTGAAATTAATTCTTTCAGTAGTTACATGTAGATGTCCCTTGAACCCACGCAGTATTTGCAGATGGAAAAAAAAAGCAAATAAGCGATGATGTCATTCTCTAACGCTTCTATGTATTCTAGCTGGGGGGTTCCCCTGAGCATCACAGTTGCAGCCGTGTGCCTCAACAAGATTGGCTATACTGCATCAGAGGTGTCAGTGGGCTGGTGCTGGGTCAGAATCCACACCCCTGACCGTGTCCTGTGGATGCTGCTGACTGGAAAGATCTGGGAATTCTTGGCCTACCTCGTCCTCCCCATCCTCTACATCCTCATCAAGAGACACATTCACACGGCGGTGAGTACCCAAGGAGAAGCTCAGCAATGCAGTGCTACTCAAAGAGTTGTCTAGTATACTCGGACTACATATGTTCCGCAATACCTTTCCTTCAAAAAGGAAAAGATACCACATATTTTTAGTACCGGTACTTCTGCGCAGTTTGGCAGTTAACAAACATTTCTCCCAACAAGTGGCCACATACTGGCTTCAAGCTGTTTATAAGGCACTCCTATACAGTATCAGTATATGGAAAGAACAAAAGCCAGACAAGTACGCTGTGGGCACATATGTTTATATGAATGGACTCTCAATAGGCCCCTTGTGACTGAAGCCAAAGGGCAGCCATCTTAAGTCGCGACTGAAAACGTCTGTACATTTTTCGCTGAAAACACTATAAAACAGCGTGTGCTTTATGATAGGATCCCTGTATGGAGTCAGGAGAGCCTCTGAAAGAATGAACTTCACTGTTTGCAACGACCACCTCAGTATCATGAATTGTGACTAACAGGGCGAACATTTCACAGCAATTTTTGTCCAAATGGCCTTGGTTTTTATTTCAGTGCTCATTATTCTGACAGTATAATGCAGACAAATCATTAAGTATCACTCTGAGATATACCCTTTTTCACAGAAAAATTTAAATCCCATTCTTACTAATGAAATGTGCAAGTACTGTAGTAGTTCTCCCAGAGTAGTTGGTACAACCATAAAATTATCTGAAAATGCCGCAGAGAAATCCATGTAATAAAGTTGAGCAGGCTTAGCAAGTGGCAATGTAAGATGGCTGACGGTGAGTAAGGAGCACTGTCCATTATACACGTCCATGGCTATGGGAGACTGCAGCATACTTTATTCAGTTTGGGGCCCAGACATACAAAAACAGTACGGCAAGGGTGGAGCAACATAACCTGTAGTGCGTAGATATGGAAGACATACGTTTTATCCAGGATACGCAATGTTGTAAAATGTATTGAAGCACCAATGTGTTGAACCAAACTACATAATTATGTCTAAATACCAGGACATGAAAATATAAACAATACTGTGTATATAATAATAGTTTCCACTATATTAAATGACTAAAAATACTACGATTTCTAATTTCCAGGTTTTGTCAAATACGATTCCACTATTTTTACTGATCTTGGTTTTTGTCTTGGTATTGTTTCAGTATCAGGGTACTATATGCTGGTATAGTGTCAAAGTTAAGAGTTTTGGTATCATAACTGTCATTACTGATTTTCTTAAAGTCAATAATCTCCTGGTATCTTTTATCCTTTGTTACAACTCACAGCATGCAGCCCTATCCGAGTACCGTCCACTCTTGGCAAATAGGACAACATCGTACTCCTTCTCCTCCATGGCAGACATGAAGCTGACTCTCATCCCGATTATCTTCATTCTGTTACGCATTTGGAGTACAATCCGCTTCATCCTGTTGCTGGTTGGCTCCCCGGCGAGACAGAACCCTGTGCTGGTGATGCTACATGTGAGTGCAGATGACATTTTGATAATTCTATTGTCATACAGCCACAATTGATTGCCCTTCCCCCGACTCTTGTGAAAATTTGGTAACAGAAAGTAGTCTGTGCTCTAGGTAATAATGGGCCCATCGTCTTTTTGGTGGCAGGCCAATGTTCTCGCTCTCCGTGTTTGTGAATTTGGTAGATGCGCTATGCTTCACTGGGCCCCGGCCCCCGGCGCAGCTGCAAATTTGGTTACAAAAAGTAGAGTAGAATTTAGACTCGCAAAAACCAGGTCTAACTGGTGGCGCAGCTGCTGTATTGTGATTTTGGTGTATTTGATCGAGGCGCAGGCAGGCAAATTCAGCGCCCTGCGGACATGTATGGACATCATGGTATTTCATTCATAGATATGACACGAGCGTCAGTCAATCCCTCTGAATCATTGTCAAACTAATGTCTTTCACAAGAACTTCATAATCATGATCATCTTGGGGTGACACTGGGACGCACGATCAGGTTGCGCATATCACATGCATGACCAATGACATCATCTGCAAGGGGAGATCTTGCAGTTTACCTTGCAGGGACCCCAACGAATCTATTTTTGTTTCCACAATGTGAAGCATGGTGGGTTTACTGCTCCTCTGGTATGCCCTGATTTTTTATGCAAATGACGGATAGGGCTAGGATTGGCCAGGAAAAGACTACTTCCATTCCACTAAGGCGCAAACACCCTGTTATGCCCAATTATACCTGTGCAAAGTCTAGCAAAATACCAAATGAAAGAAAACTTCACGCAATGCACGCACTTAAGCTGCGCTTTCCACAAGGATTGAGCACGCCCCAAAATAGAGCCGTTGCAAACTGTTTAGAATTGTTACAATCTTTTCATGAAAAATTTCCTTGACGGTTTGTTGTTATTTGTCTTCTGTGGTGGCACAACAGGGTATTGGCAACACGTCACAGGGAGCAGCCAACTGCATCATGTTTGTGTTTTTCACTGCGCCTGTCCGCATGCGCCTCTTCGCTTCGCTCTGCTGCTGCCGTGTGGGCTCATCCGAGCGGCAAAAAGCCCAGGACGACACTCGCGGGCTGTCTTCAGGACTTCACACTTCAAATCAGAGAGAAGTACACTTCACGAGTGATGTCCACACTGATAGGTGATGCTTGATTATACAGAAGGAGGGACTTAAAAGGACTGTATGTGTCACATCCATCTGCTGAGAAGTTTACATTTAGCACATAATGTTGTATCATAAAAAGCATCTCACCTGTTTTTTTTTTGGTGTTTCTCTAAGATGAATTAATTTATCATGAACCTCGTGGAATCACTTTATCGGGTTCAACATATGTGCGATTTATATTCAGTTTCATAAAGTATTTTTGGGGGGATGAAAAATGTGTGAATGCTCTTGGCTATGTCGTAGAAAAAAAACCCATGATTATCACTCCTTGACTTTATTGTTGCTGCGTTTAAATGTACTCATGAGCGTCCTGTATCATATGATATTTTGAAAGAAAGCCACACCAATAAACTCACGCAATGATGTCACGTGATAGTCACTGGTCCTTTTTGTTGCCAATAATAGGCAGCGAGAAGAACTAAATTAGATACAAAATAACCTCCAAAAAGGAACATAATGTGAACCAAAATGTTGGTTGGCGCCCATAGTATTTCAAAACAATTTTTCTTCCAAGAAATCATATCACAACTATTAATCACGTTCATCTTGCAACTGTCACAATCTTTGCACCTTTTTTTTTTTTTTTTTTTTACAATACAGGCAGTGTTGTGACATTTTACCAATACCGTTAACCCCCACTATTAACGGATATACGCATTTTTTTGGAATTAAATTTAAATGAAACACTCAAATGTTTTTTTGTGCTCTTGATAAAGCTTTAAGATGGTGCCAAAGCCACTAAAGTATTCATTTGTGTGGATGAAGTATGTTCAAGTAGCACATATCGACTGAGAGAGTAACATCTGTTTCTGTTCGGGAGGTGCAAAGTTTAGCCTAGGTTGTTGATTAAATTTACAAACTTACATGCGCACTCCGGTGCGATTTTTTTTCATGAATGCAAGTAAATAACGATACTTTGGCAAGAAATAATATTGATTGAGAATTATTTATTTTTTTGTCAAAGAGGAGATTAAAAAAATGTTAAAACAATATATTTTTGCATTTTTTTCTGTTAAATAGTTTCCATATTTACTAAAATATTAGTAAAAAATTGAACAACATAAATATTTACTCTGTGGCGAGAACCAAATAAAGATTAACCAGGAGGAAAGCTCTTCAAGCCTAATTTGCAATGCAAATGTTTAATTTTATCCAATCTTTTTATAGTCACTATTTCAGTTTCAATGGAACGCTTTTTGACAAGCAGGATGATGCAGTCAGATGACTATTCCGCTGATGTCATTGACCGTCCTTTGTTTTGGTAAAACCTGTGGCTTCTTGCTCAATGATGTATTACAAAATCATTGTGTTCGATGCGTCACAATGATTAATGTCAGGATGTATGACCGATCGTCACATGTCAGCCTTCCTCCTTGAAACCAGAGCTTTTCTTGACTGCGGAACCTCACTTCTCCTTTGACCCCTGCTGATGTTAGCGCAACTTGGCGTCAGCCTAAAAGCATACCAAGTGTGGACTTTAAACCCAAATGAACTCAGTGGCCCGTAGAAAAAAAAACAACAAAATGGCCCTTTCTTAGTGCAAGAAAGCATTGTTGGTTGCAGAGTTTCCCAACCTTTATTTTTATACACTATCAGACTTTTTTTTTTTAACTCAAATCTATTTTGCCATATTTAGAAGCATCTAAAGTGTCTTCACACGCATCATACTAGCTTAGTTTGAGGGACGTCTGATGTATCCCCTGTGGAAATTTTCAAGCTCCTCGCTGGATTGTAAACTAATCCATGTTTGTGTCATTCCTTGATTCTTTAAAAAAAAAAAAAGTCTGTTCTATTTGGAGCAGTACTTGATACTGAAAGTACTTGATACCAAAATGACTTGATTACACAGGCTCATGGTTGCTTCGCTGAACCAACAAATGAACCAGTTTCTAAGACTTGTGTGCTGCTATTTATATATACACATTTGGCAACTTGTATTCAAAGTATTCTTATATTCATGCATAAGAAACATTCATATTTGTTTTTTTTTTACATATTGAGAAGTCATTCCAAATATGCACTGTGCACATTGTGGGAGGAGTAGGCGGCAGAGACGTTTTTAAAAAAATAGCGTAAAGTTGTGAAGCGAATTGGTTGCCAGCCAATTGCAGGGCACACAAAGACAAACAACCATGCACGCCCACACTCACACCTAGGGACAATTTAGAGTGTTCAATCAGCCTCCCATGCATGTGTTTGGAATGTGGGAGGAAACTGGAGTACCCGGAGAAAACCCACGCAGGCCCGGGGAGAACATGCAAACTCCACACAGGGAGGCCGGAGCTGGAATTGAACCCGGTACCTCTGCACTGTGAAGTCGACGTGCTAACCACTGGACTACCGGGCCGCCGACTTCAAAATAATTGGAGAAAATAATAGAAATTTAAAACGGCTATCTGACCTGAATACAACTTACAGTTAGGTAATAGCCATTGGCAGTTGGTGAAGTTTTTTGCCGGGGTGGGAGTGACTGAAGAAAAAAAAAAACACAACTTTTTTTTTTTGTTAATCTGATGATATTGGAAAAATAGTGTTTTTTAATCGTAAAGATTTGGGTGCTTTGTGACAAAAATAAAATGTAGTATTGTATTCACTTACAATTTGTCGGTGTTGGACAACCTGATCGCATAGCACCCCCTCAATGGTAACATTTAAATTCTGTCAAGCAATGTTTTGTGCGGCCGAACTGGAAGTATGTCATCATTAGCTACGCCAGAGATAAACAAATCCGTTTAACAACAGATATACGTACCTACATTATATTTGTAAGCGTTTTGGGTAAAATTGTTCATTTTGATTATTTCACTTGTGCCCTTTCATTGTGACTCTGCTGGTCAGTAGATCAGCACCCTAGTGCCGCCGCAGGTCATTACCGTAGAAATTGAACTAAGTCACGTTTACAACACATTGCCTGGGTGAAGGTTCTGATGACTGAATTTGGGGGGGGGGGGTTATCTTTTTTTTGTGGAGAAAAAGGGCTGAAATGAGTGTACAAACACAAAAAGATTACTTTGACACTGTTGTCTGAATGTGTGTGTGTGTGTGTGTGTGTGTGTGTGTGTGTGTGTGTGTGTGTGTGTGTGTGTGTGTGTGTGTGTGTGTGTGTGTGTGTGTGTGTGTGTGTGAAAAG
>CAAKHF010010015.1:3226-15068 GCA_901007745.1 Hippocampus kuda | reverse complement strand
GAGAATTTTGGGTTTTTTGTGGAATAGATTTGATTTGAATCATTATTTAAGTACATTTAACTTTATTTAAAGGGATACTTTTTCATTTTTTTTCCATTTTCAGCAGTAAAAGTTAGTATTTTGACAATAGTGAAATTGATAACTTTTCATGTACAACAGATTTTAAAACGCTTTTTGCCACTTGTTGTTGACTGAAAATGACATCACATGTCCTCAAGGCTCAGGTAACAACCAATCAGGGCTCATGTGAAATTTGCAGGCAGAGACCTGAACCCAAAGTACTCTAGATGTCATTTTCAGTCAACAGCAAGGAGCAAAAAATGTTTTTAAAAGTGTCAATTGTACTTTGCACATGAAAAATAATGAAGTTATTAAATTTATCCGTATCCCTTTAAGCATAGTGTTAATGATTAAGATGTGCATAACGTTACAGTAATCTACCTTTGGGAGAAAAAAGCCTCTGTCTCATTTGATGAACACTTTGGGCTACTATCATACTGTATGTTAAGATAAGATAAGATAAGATAATCCTTTATTTGTCCCACACTGGGGAAATTTACAGCCTTCAGCAGCAAGATTGTAGGTAGAAAGAAGAGAAAAAGTTTAAGAGAAAAGAAAACACAGTTCAATTAAGTGCAATATAAATACAAATATGGATAAGGTCAATAAGTTCAATTAAGTGCAATATAAATACAAATATGGATAAGGTCAAGGTTAATGTTGTCATTATGGTGATATTTGGAGAACCAAGTTTTTTTTTGTAATGCCTCTTAGTGTAAAATGTGTGAGAACCACTGCATTAGTCGATTCATGGATCAAAGATCTGTTTTGCCGTTCAGCTACTTTTAGAGGACACCCAAGTTGTGCAAAAAGCACTGACGCGTGAATTGAGAAGTTTATGAGAGGTCAAATGAAATTCACCTGTAAATACTGCATTTTAGAGCTATCCTGAAATTTCACCCAAAAGCCAAATCTCTCCATCCGCTGGCAATAGCATTTACCTACTGCTAAATTCATGTTCATAAACATATTGGATCTAATAACGTACAATTCCCTCATGCAGGTCACGCAAGGAGAGAGACACAAACTGAAACTCAAGTGAGGCACCCGAAATCTTTCGTGCAACATAACATTTGAAAAGTTTTATCAACAGTATCTCAAAATGATTTATATTGATGTTTGTCGCATCTCTCTTCGGTAAACCAGCAAACCGGTGTCAAACCACAAGATCTGCCAACCTCCTCCAGCAGCTACATTTACAGTAAAATGAGTAGAAAGGAAGAAAAACGTCCAACAACAAGGGCAGAGAAAGAGGGAAGCTCCATCATGTATGCCACTCTCAACCACCAACTACCCCCCGGTGCTCCCATTCGACCAAGGAGGCCCAAAGAGGAAAGTTCCGAGTATGCAGATATACGAGTATGACGTATAATCGGTGTTGGAAGATCAGATTTTACCCACGTTCAAGTCAAGGAAATGACTCGTTTCACATGAGACTGAAAATAGCAGCTTTCTCTCACATCCCAGATGTCAATCTCGGTTTCGTAGGGATGAGATACGACTTTCAAGGGTCGTTGTTTCATCCCCCACCCCCAAAAAAAAAAAAGTAGTTCCAAGAAGAAATTCGCATCAGCGGAAGGAGAAGCAGGTTGCATAAATCATGTGCATTGTGGGTGTGCATTGTAGGTGTGACGCTTGCGGTTTGTGAAAGTGCTCGAGTTTGTGAATGCAGCGCCTGCAAAATGCTACGTGCACGGTCACGACACTTTTACAAGTGGTGCTAACTTTTGGCCCCGTGATTCTCATCTGTCCTTTGATAATTAAAGACAACATTCTGTCTGGATCATTGATGTTCA
The DNA here is from genome assembly GCA_901007745.1 of Hippocampus kuda. Classification (NCBI taxonomy): domain Eukaryota; kingdom Metazoa; phylum Chordata; class Actinopteri; order Syngnathiformes; family Syngnathidae; genus Hippocampus; species Hippocampus kuda. Next base: position 13,212 of record CAAKHF010010015.1, on the reverse strand, counting down.
TGCTGTTCAATGAAGACATAAGTAAAATCAATAAATCAATGAAATATTACCTCACTTGAGGGTTAAATGTTGCCATGTGACGCTGCGGAAGAACACCAAACTTAAATGATCTTCATACAATTTTACAAGGGAAATATACATTTTCTAAGGTCTATGGAACCAGAAAACAGCGTGTGCTTAGAGAGAAGGACAACTATATTTCCCAAACAAGAACATGTTGAGAGCATTAAGAGCACATTCGGCACCTGACATTCAGTTGACTGGATTTCCTGTCTAATATCAGGTTACATTTCAAAAATATGATATTTGCTGTTATCTTCAAATAAAACCTCTGCATACTCAACACTCATGCAAGGCCCATTCTCACATGCGCACAAAACATGCACATTACAAAACATCCCACAAGAATTTGTTGAGGTCAGCCTCCCAAGCTCACTGGTCCGCCACTCTTCTCGTCCTCGACCACTAAAGCCAAGCGTTTCTCAAAGAGACACAACATTCCATGGCCCCGCCCCCCCCATACTCCCAAGTCAATATGTTGAATGCACTTTTTGAGCACAATACTCTCTCACGTGTTAGATGTCTGAAGGAATTAGTCTTGGATCTTTAGCAAGACTGGCCTGAAAGGACAGTGCAGACCAGAGGAAGTAAGTCTTCATGCACGTCATGACTTTTTCACAATCCCAAAATAGCTCATGAATGTAAAAGTAAAATACAATGAACAACACAACACAGCTCATCACCAAAAGAATACCACACCTACGGTGAAGCATTGTGGTGGCAGCATCATACTTGGGGCCTGGTCATCATTAGCTGGAATTGAGACCAAGGTGAAGGAAACACTGACCACTTCTAAAATAGCGCTCTGTGTTCGCACAAAACCTTCAGGCTTCTGCTAGAAAGCAAAAATACAATAAATCAAAAAAAACAAGAGTGCTTTTAAAAATATATTGTAACCAACTGAAACTACATAGTATTTACTATATTTGAAGCAAAAATGTCCTTTATTTCTGTCTTTGTCAATTAATTTCATACATGAACTTTCAGTGTTGATTGTATGTGTTTTTATTTTGGTTTTACTGTACGGTCATACGGCGGAAGGGAGGAAGGTCAAACGTTTTTTGGGGGAATTGTAGTTTATTATTCAACCCTTAATCGTGACCTTTTTTAAAAATATATCTGGCACTTGACAAATACTCCTTATATTTTCAAAAACTAATAAGAACTTTTTTTAAATGATAGATAGAGAGAAAGAGAGAGAGAGAGAGAGAGAGAGAGAGAGAGATAGAGATAGATAGATAGATAGATAGATAGATAGATAGATAGATAGATAGATAGATAGATAGATAGATAGATAGATAGATAGATAGATAGATAGATAGATAGATAGATAGATAGATAGATGGAGTAGTTAGTTGTACAACCAATTGACATTCCTCCATTGTGCCCTTTTTATTGACGTGTTGTGTTTGTTGGGCAGGATGTGGTCCCTCCCCTGCACATCCTGCTGGCACAGAGAGGTGCCACTAAAAACACATTCATGTGGTTATGGTTCCCCTTTCATCACCAATAAAATTCCAGACAATTCACTAGACAAAACGTCAGGTTTTCACAGGGCTGGTTTTCTGAAAAACAGTAGACACTAAAAGCCTGGTGTTTTACTGTAAGTTTGGGTGTGTGCGCTGTTCTATGTGAGGGAGAGAGGGAGTTATTTTTGTCATGGCCCGACTTCCAACTGCAACCCCCTCCCGACGGTCTTCCTCCCCCAACAGAGGAGAAATTTACTTTCATACGCGCTGTAAACAAGCACCCCTTGTTATTCTGTTCAAGAGGAACGAAGGAGGGCATTTGAACAAGAAAAGGCAGAGACTAAGAAATTCAGGGACTGATTTTTAGTCTAGTGCAACAAAACGCACAATAAGGTTGAAAAGAGTTCAACCACTGTGATTAGGAAAACAAGCAAAAAATATAATCCTTTGCTGCGAATGAGTGGTATCATACAATGAATTTAATATATGTATTTCCTTCAATTTTGGTCATATTCTAAAGTGTACAACCTTATGGTTTGTCAACCTTAGCAGTTCTGTGTTTCAAAAATGTCAAAGCAATTTATCATGCAAGGAAGGATACAAGGAATACCACGCGGTGTGCAAATTGTAGCCTCAATATGAGGCAGTCGAATCACTTATTTACCCACCCAGGAAATATATTAAAGTCTTGATGATATAAAATTCCACTCAAAAAACAGTGACGGAAGTTCAATAAACAACAACAATAAATCATCACTATAGATTTTACAATTGCAAGTATTTTAGTGAACAGTTTGAAAGGTTGTCGAATTTGAACTACTGTGGGGCAGACGATTAAGGTAAAAGGGAACTCAAAACACAAACGTCACACTTTCCAGAGCAGAAAAGTGTGAACAGATGACAAAGCGACGCCACCACTGTGTGGAAAGTAGCTTTGCAACCTGGGAGATGACCTTTTCCACCCTCGTCGAACAAAACATCTTTCCAGCCTATTCCTCTCCTGCCAGGAGCTGCTGCCATTTTCTAGGTGAAGAACTTACCGCGGAGATACACACACAAGCAGACAAGAATCAGGACTGCCACCAAACTGCACAGCAAGCTGATGATGACCGTGAAGGGACTCACTGCAGCACATAAAAGCATGCATGCACGGTGTGTTGTCAGATGCGGTAGGACGAGGAATGAACCATTTCCATTTCCCGCATTTAGCTACCCCATGAAAACAACCAGAACTACTATTCAAGGCAAAGGCCACGATGGGGACTCCCGTCATTTTGACTTGGACTTCAGTCAACTTGAGTCACCGTTGTGTTGATTGGTCACTTGACGTGGAAACAAGTGCCGTAAAAAAACAAGACTCGACTTGGACTTGGGAGTTAAAAACTTGGGACTTGACTTGAAACAACGATGACCTGACAGGCGTGTTGTTGTTTTTTATTTTATACGTTCACAAAAAACAATGGTGGTCTTTTTTTGTCAACACCCACATAAACGACGGTTCAGGATGATTAATTCAACCGTTTTCAAGCCAATTAACGTTGTTTTGATTGAGTTGAACATAATTTTATGATCTACTACGAGCCAAGGTTACCCTTGGGTTCCCGGCATATATAGCAATGCAGTTGAGCACTGGTAAACTAGTTGAGGTGGTTCATGTTGCCTCCTCGGTGTAATCCAATGAGCCGCTGCTTCACCTGTCAGATTGGTCAAAATGACTGACTTAATCCCATCCCTCATTGCTGCATAGTCACTGATAAACAAATTTTATCACTGTGCTACATTTGAAGTCATTCACTACTACACTGCTAGCATGGCGCTGAAAATCATGACGTTCATATCTCAAAGGTACGGTGAGATTTTACATCAAAGCTTATTTGTTCTTTTAGATTTTAGGGCGACTGTAATCCTCTTGGAACAGTGAATGGTGTATTTATTTTCATATTATTTATCATTCTCATTTATAAGACAATGTTATTCGTTGGATAGTTCTTGCGGAGGTATAGTATACTTTATATGTGGTTTTGATTATTTTCTTAATTTTAACTGTAAATAATTCATGGACATTGGTTTGAAATAAACACCTAAATTGAATCGAATTGAATATCTTGAACCAGTCATGCAACTAGTAAATGAATTTAAAACGAGGTCTTAGAAAGCTCACCGGGTGTGTTGAGGGACACAGAGAGTGGGTTTTCCAGTCCCTTGTGGTGTACAATGCACTGGATCGACCGCTCGGTGAGCTGCCCGGATGAGAGGAGCAGTGTGCTCGTCACAGTCGTTATGCCGTCACCCTTCGAGTAGAGGGAAACAAGCGAGGTGTTGAGACTCTGGTTGTTCCCGCCAATGTTCCATGTGATCTCTGCTGCGGGCCGCGATCGTGCGGTGCATTTGGCCTCGGTGACACCTGAGGATGAGGTCGCGTGGGTCACCTTCATCTCGGGTAAAACTGTAGGATAAAGTTAGCAAGAACTTAAAAAAAACATCCATCCTGCCATTTTATACCGCATTTTCTGTGGCAGATCAGTGAGATAGCTGAAACCTATGCCAGCCGACCACTCAGGTTGACACTTAGTTTGAGTCCTTGTTGAACCTTGTCTCAGAGGTTGTCAAAATTTGAGGGTCTAGGGACCATTTAAAAGGGAGAAAATTTTCCCAAGGACCCCCCACCCCCACACACACACGCACACACACACTCCTTACGCCAAAAAAACATAACTAGCATGTGCACCACTAAATGCCATAGGAATTCAACATAAATATTCATGACCTGTTTAACAGAAAGCAATTTCACCAAATTCAGTTCAATATATAGTATTTCAGTTGCTGACATGTATTGCCTCTCTGCAAAGAAGCAAAACAACTAACCACTGTATTGCCATTGAACAAAAAAATAAATAAATAAATCTCGAGTCAATGTTTGTGAAAAATAAATAAATAATCTGTCAGTCACTCCATACCTCTTTTCACTTGCTCAAAAAATGTTTATTTGAAGCTGTGCCATAACTCCGGGCAGACTGAGGTTTATTTATGCACTTGCTTCCTCTTCCTGAGTGACAAAAGGGGTGCTGAAGCATGAACTTCCCTTCTCAAAGCTCTTACATCTCATGTGCATCACAGTCCAAAAATGTTTGTATGACTGGGCGTTAAAATGTATAGGAAGTAAAAATTAAGGACTTGGTCTGTCCTTTTCACCAACGACTTGAATTCTCCCAGGAAAGACCTTCTACGACATTCTGGAGAGTGAGTCTGCTCGGATTTTTGTTTATCTCTGATCTCGTTTATCTCAACCTATGTCCTTCCGCATCGGACATGCCTTTATGGACCTTGCTTTGTGCAATAGGGGAACAGTAATGCTGGAATAGAAAAGGGCCTTCCGCAAAGTGCTCCCACAAAGTTGGAAGCAGTTTCCCAAATGCTTCTTGCTAAGGTGTAGCAAACATTGTAAAGTTTTAGCACTTTGTGCTGTTTTTAAACGACAACTCACACTGAAGTAATGGAGTGTCAAGCCACGACTTCACTTCAAAAGCACCTAAAGACAAAAATACGAACAACACAATGTGCTTCCCTTAAAAAGTCAGCAAGTGCTAAATGCGGGTCGTAAAAGTTTGGTTCCCTCCCAAATATTTAGAGGAACAAAATGTATACCTAACACATCAGGTTTTGATTTTAAACTTTGTTCAAATGTTTCAATGTGTGAGAAATTCCAATCAAAATCTGATTTTGTTTTTTAAACAGAGGGTTTTTTTTTCTTGTTTTCTGCTTTGATGAAAATTTTTGATTTGTAACATCTGATTTCTTACAGTTGCAGATGATTACGTTTCGGATCAATTTTTCAGTTTCAAATCTTTTTTTTCCATCTTTCAAATCTTAGGTTGAAATTTAGCATGAACGTTTTTGACTGAAATTGTCTGATCATTAAAAAAACACCAAATTATTCATCAACAAGCCAAAAGGAAAAAAAAATCCAAATTTGACTGAAATTATCTGAAATTAATCATTATCAGTGTTTATAATGGTTTCATCAGATTATAACAAAATCAAACACATGTGTAGGGCTCCATTGAAAAAAAAAAACACACTGGAAAATTTGGCCAGAATTCCAGAAGATATGTTTGACACAAACACAACAATACTAATCACCAAAATTAGGTCACACCTACAGTGAAGTGGAGGCAGCATCATGCTTTGGGGCTGTTTTTTTTCCGGCTGGGACTGGGGCATTATCAAGGTGCGGGGAATTATGAACAGTTCAAAATAGACGTCAGTGTTAGCAGATAACCTTCAGGCCTCTGCTAGAAAGCAAATATAAAAGGGAGGAATGACTGACACAACAGCTTGACTTTATTTGGGGTGGATTGGAGGCGATTTAAATGACGGCAGTTGTTTCTTTACTCCCAGTTGAGATTAATTCATTCAAGAATGAGTACTCTTTGTGGTGTCAGTCTGGAAAAAAAGGTGGTATCAAACATCCCTACCTACAATGTACTACAGTCTTCATAGGTGACCTTAAATTGACCTCTTTTAACCTTGAATTCTTTTTGATATCGTTGATGCATTTATTTAACAGTGATGTAGTAAATCACTGAACTAACTATGGCCAGATTAAGTGATTCAGTCCTTCTGTCCAAACTCACCATAAACAGAAAGGCAAGTGGTGCCTCTCCTGGTACCATCTGGGAAAGTGTGGAACTCGCAGGTGTAGCACGCCTCATCTTCTATCGTAACCGTCTGGAAAACCAGCTGGGTGTCAGCAAGGCTTTTGCTTAGGCTCAGGCGACCCTGCAGCGTCTCCTCGATGTTGTAGTGATCTTTGGAGTAGGACGCCACGGTGATGCTGCTGCCCTGCTCATCCATCTTCCTCCACAAAACCTGGAGCACCCGCTCAGGCAGGCTGTACCAGCAGGACAGGGTAGTAGGCTTGCCGCTCACGGCCACCTTGTTGCCATCTGGATGCACCCTGGCTGCAACATAGAAAATATTATCATGTCAATGCATGCTTTCTGCTCACATCTGCGGCAACCCTAATGTGCAGTAAAAAGTTTACAGTACAGCGATGTTGCCTCAGGAGCCAGTTTAACAAAGAGGAGGCTGGGGCTCAAACTGTGCATGCTCACTGGTAGCAGGATGGTAGCTGGGTGGGTGGGCTTTACACCCAGCCCTTTCGGTGTGTGCGTGCGTGTGTGTGTTAAATCTTCACATGTTAAAGGATTCTGGGAGTCGCAAGCGGACAAACCTTCTTTGTGGTGATCGCACAAAGAGTGCAGTGAAGGCCAACTTGTATGACATTGCTCAAGAATGTTGACCAAAGATCAAAGGTGGCCAAAGTACTGACACGCTGTACGTAAGTAGAAATATGCAGAAGAAAAGGACTCTGGTAAAAGTAGACGTACTGATTCAACCCCAATACTTGGGTCATGATTTTGCCCCACCCCCCAAAAAAAACTGTCCTCAGTGGCTATAGAATGAACTCCACTGCCTAATTACAACTGAATGGAATATATTAATGAGAAAGTTTCCACGTAACGACTTGTTGGCAGGCAGAGGCCTCTCTGTAAGGTATCTCAACAACTGTCGTTTTGCGTTCAAAAAGAATGAGACCATTCGTGGTTGGTGCGGCCTTCAACTTGAAGCATAAGTGGTTGGGTTTGCCACACCAATTTAGGTTGGTGCAGTCCTCGCATCATTTTTTTTTTTTTCACCAGGCCCTTCGACTCAAGCATTTTCCTCAATTATTCTTCTAGCAGACAACATCAAACACTTTTGATAAATTAAGGCCATGTCTTGATTCTCCAGTTAAATACTTTGCTGAAATCAGCAATGGTTACTGGTTCATGATCGTCCATATTGCTGCGGTCCCTATGTTATTGGCTTAAAATACCCCAAAATCTCAGTCAATCAAGATGCCAACTGCAGTTGACTAAACAGTTACGTCTTTTTTTTTTTTTTTACATCGTGTCATCCTGTACGGAGGTTGACGAAAGCAATGCCCCTATTCTGACGATTGAAAAAGCACAGATGTGTGTTTTCAAATGTAGGGAGTAAAAATAAAAAGCTGTCAGGAAAATTAAGACTCAAGTAGATTACAGAAATCGAAACTCAATAATCTACTCAAATACATGTACAATTCATTATTCGTGCGCTGTTACTTCCCTAACCACCGCTAAAGAATGAACTCACCAGTCACGCTGACACATGTGACGCCTTCTTGTGAGCCCGTAGGAAAGACGTCGAAGATGCAACGGTAGCAGCCCTCGTCCTCAGGCCGCACCTTCGTGATGGTGATGTAGCTGGAGTTCTTTTGCCAAGAGGCGAGCTTCACGTTGGGCTCTTGGTGGCTGATGTGGATTGGCACATTGAGTTGGTACGCCAGCAGGAGCTTGTTTTTTCTTAGCCAGCGCACTTGATGGACACTGTCGCCCGTTGCCATGGTAACATTGCAGCCCAATTGAAGGGGTTGGCTTGCCTCAGCACTCACAGTGGCAGAAGATAAGACCTCACCTGAGAAAATACACATTATCTTTCAGTGCCTTTGATGTCTTTTCAGGTCAAATATTCATGTGAACTGGGAGGGCTGGCAGTGAATGAGCTAGTAATGTATGTGACACCTTCTTCTTTTTCACTCTTTGAATACTTCTTCTGATGAATGGCTCACAGTTTTGAGAGCTTTGACATCTCAGAAAACCAATTTTGCAAGCACATTTCCCAGGAAAAATGCACTTTTGCAAAATTTTTTAAGGAGTTTAAGGAGGTTGAGAGGGAAATAAATCAAGAGCCCACTTGTCATGCACTTGACAAACATGTGATTCTAATTTGAAAGTATTTTCTCCTTAAACCATCTAATGTACCCACATTAGGGAAATGTCAGTTTGATGATTTCAAGATTTAGTAAAATGGAGCCTGCAACTTTAATATTGTATCTGTCAGGTGACGTTGTGGATGAGTAAAAATTGTTTCATAAGCTAAATAGGCTAAGATTTGACACGGGACATTTGTGAGTAAATTCAGATGAGACTATCGATACAGTATTTTAATACACATACTTTTCATGTTTTGGTGTTGTGCAGTGAAATTGTTCTAATACAGGTACTGTATATGTGCCCTGGCTCAATATAAAGTCCAGCCTCCGTGAAGTTGTTCCAATTCAGAATTCTATCATAATTTCCCAGAAAGAAGTACCTCTAACGATATATAAATCACCACAAGAATCTCAGTTTCGCAACGTAAGTGTTTATTAGTGTTGGTTTTGAAATGCTTCTCATCTTTTCCGACAGGTCCTAAGAACCATTTCTCTGGAGGTGTCTACCTGCTGCACTTCAGTTCGTGGAACTCACTCTTATGCAGTTTTGACAAGCAATGTAGAGCATCATATAATAGGGTATATGTTGCCCATTTGGCATCCATTTCAGCTCTGTTATCTGGGAGGGAGATTCTCCCACCCGTTTTTTTTTTTCCTTTTTCCTTGTCTGGATGGGTGGTTTCAAACCCTTTGAGACTGCTGTGATTATGGGCTATACTGTTTAAACCAACTTCACTCGACTCACATTATCATCATGTCTTTGCCAATCGACATTTAAAAAGGTTTTGTTTTGTTTTCTACCATGCTGTTACCTTATTTTCAAAACTGTATGATGGTAAAGGGATTTTAAAAATATTGCATCGGAAAAAAAATACAATCCAATAAATTTAGCCTACTCATGGTGCAATTGAGTTCCTTTATTTCTATGGGAGAATTTGGTTTAACATCCGTTTTAAATCATTTTTTTAATCTGTGAGGAAAATGGTTTTAAAAATCGTTTTTCACTTTTTTAAACGTAAAAACTGAACTATCACGTATGATGTGATGTGACCAGGACCGTGAGGGGCCACATTCGCAGAGGAATTACTAGGATGTGCAGTGTCTTCTCAAAACATCTTTCAGTATTAGCGTGTAATGTTGTTGTATGTAACTAACCTTGTGTGCTGGTTGTTCCTCCGATCCAGAGGAGCAGAGTGAGACGCAGGGAAAGTCCAAACATGTCTAATTGCAGGAAGCTCACCAACTCCAAAATGTTTTCTACCGCACCAGCTGATATTCATCGCGTTACAGCCATCAGAGTGCAGCTCTCACTCATTCAACACAGAGCCGGCCCATAAGATATCAGGCAGTTAAACACCAGAGTCGAGCCCCGCCACTCGGAGCAGTTCCCTCTCCTCGCACCAGCGCAATTGCCTGTCAACAAAGGGCTGGAATAAACAAAGTAATGTAAAAGTCGCTCATTTTGAATTTTTTTTTCTAAAGCTTTCTCCAAAGCATTGAGAATGAAAAAAAATCAACAGTATTTGAAACAATATTTGTCACCTTGACCAGGTGCCTGTGTTCACTGAGCATTATTTGTTTGAATATCTATTGAACGAAGCATTTGTCTAAATCGTTCATACCCAAGTGATTTTATTGGTGGTTGCACTTTATTGCTCTTG
>CAAKHF010010009.1:53132-68121 GCA_901007745.1 Hippocampus kuda | reverse complement strand
GCCGTTTGGGGGGGGGGGGGGGGTTATCTTCATCCATCTATCCTGCAGCGTTCCCGCGGTGGCAATGTAAAGCATCTGGCGTTGGGAGGGAGGCGTGGTCCGCTCTCAGCACGCTCACAACTACGCTCGCTTTTACGTTGCTCTCGTCCGAGTCGGCACAAACCGGAAGAGTCGCTGTTTGGATTTGAGCCCCAAGTCTTGCGCCCCAGAATAAATCAAACAAAACTCGGGGTGGTGGAGTTACTCGTTGCTTGCTATGTATTCATTGTCACACTCTCAACATCATGTGGAGGTTTTTTTTCCCTGCAGGTTTTTTTTTTTTTTTTTTTGGAGGTAATTCCGTGAGCCAACAGTTGTTGCTTGAGCAGTGTAACGACAGTATTTTTGTGCTGCTGAGGCTAAACCAGACCAGGGGCATGCCGTGGTCATGAAAACAAAAAGAAGAGACTCTCAGCACCGATGCGATGAACTATTCCATCTTCTCGGTACACAAGTGCAGACTTGATTCAGGCAGCAAAACGGTTTGGCGCTCTTGTGAAGGGAAATAAAGCGCAGCATGTACTCGATGATTATATGGCCAAGGAAAAGCTCTTGCTCGGTCTTTGTCTTTGTTGTTTTCTACAGTTTGAGGGCTTACTGTCTTCTATACAGTGTATGCAGTGTAGCTGCTAATTTGTCTTCGCTGTGTGTGTTTAATGCACAGCATGTTTGCACTGAGGATGGAGAGGAAGAAATTTCATCTATGCTGCATGTCATACATAAAGCATATTTGACAATAAAGATGACCTTGACCTTGACCTTGTAAAGGCAAAGCGTCAAAAGTCGCCGTTCTGCTTGAGCTCTTTCTGAGCACAAACAAGCTACTTTTGTCCGGTGTTAGAAACGTTTTTCGTGAAACTGACATTTTGGTTGGTTTGGTACAAATATTGTGACAGAAACACAATTTTGCGAGGGTCTTGCAAGATCAGCCAAAAGTCTCTGGCTGGCAGTGGCTTGGTTAAGTCATTCAATGCCAAAGACGATTTTTCACGTTTTTTTTATTTTTTATTTTAACAAATCCAGGCATTCAATCCCAGGGGTTTTTTTGGTTTTTTTTAACGTGGTAGGGTAAAGGTTTTAAATATGTCTGGCACTGCATTTAGTATTCAAAACCAGAGCAGTACACGGCTTATGCAGGGCCCCACGGCTGGCTTTGCTCTGGGCTCCCAAATCACAGAATCCACTTGTACCAGCCGCTTGGAACAATATCACATCGATCTGTACCTTTAATTGGTTACCCCTTGAAAATCCCCGACGGCTTTGAGGACTGAGCCCGTCTCTTTCCGCAAGTTTAGCCCGGCGACTCAAAGCCGGGCATTACGTGCCACGCTCACCGACATAGGTGATGACGCGCCCTTTCTCGAAGCCGCGCCGCGCGTGTGAAAGGAAGAAGGAAGGTTTAAGCATTCCGTCGTTCTCAGATGAATCACCTGAGCGCCGTTTCATAATTAATGAGACCGTAAAGAGTCTGAACAAAAGAAAAGGTAGCGGCAGAATCCACTAAGGTAATTAGCATGCCGACTTCAACCTGCGAGATCACAGCTTTCTCCAAATAATTGCCTCTCGCCACCCCCGGAGGAGCCCGGTGATCCCGTGTTTGTTTATACACGGAAAGGTAAGTTGGAGGAAGCTATATTTAGACAAGGGCTTCGTTTCAAAGCTTCGACTGTATGCCGGCATGTTGTGAAGAAAGAGGAACTAGTTCTTTGCACACAGAAAACGCTCATCTCATCCCATCGTTGGCCTGTCAGTCTATTGAAGGGTTAGATGCCTCATTATAGGAGAGAACGGTTAAAAAAAAAAAAAAAGTCTGGCGAATGAACTACCATTTTTTAAAAATATATATATATTTTTGTTGTCCAGAACTATCGAGCGGCTCAAAACTTGCATTTGTCAGCAGTCCTGGCAGAAGTGTCACAATGAAATAGTTGAAATGCAAAACGGACGCATCCCTCATGGTTTGCTTCGAATAGCAACGAAGAGCTTTGCCACCTTGGATGGCGTCAAGCCAAGCGAGAATCGAGGGACTTGGCGACTTTGCATCCTTGCGCCGCAGCTCCATTTCGGGTCTCGCCCCGCGTGAAACATTTGGATTTAAAAATATGAGCGCGGGTGGCAAATTTGATGTGGACATATGAAACATTGATTGCTCCGAGAAAAAGCGGATGCCTGGCATATTTAATTGATGAATTCAAGTTCAATGGCACGGGGGTGTGATTTTTATTTTTATTTTTTATTTTTTGTGAGCGACGGTACACAAAGAGCAATAAATGAAAGTGTCCAAGTGTGCCTTCCTTTTTGTGCTTCATGAATATTAATAACGGACAGAGTGTCTGCACTTCAAAATACTTTTGGTCATTCTTAACAGGAAGTACTCCTCTCAGAGAAAAGAAATGGATTTTTTTAAGGGGTGGGGGGGCAGATACTTGTGGATGGAAGTAAGCGTAATGTGTATAGTTGTACAAGTTGTGTTATCGTCCTCCTGTTTAGCATGTAAAAAGAGGATAAGTATGCCACTCTCGGCGCACGGCCGCATGTTAGCAAGCCTCCTTGAGCGCTAATGGCACGAGACTTATGCGGGACTTAGCATGGCGGCTTTGAACTTGCACTATTGTCAGTGGCTCCCGCTAAAAGCCCCATCATTCTTTTCTGAGCTCCTTCTCCCCTTTGTTAAGCCCAGAAAGCTTAAATCGTGTTCTCGGGCGCTTGTACCTCGTTACTCATAACAGACTTGCGTGTTGTGAAGTAGATGCTTACTGCTGCGCTGTCCTCGATTAATCTGAACAATGTATCGGCAAAAGCAACCAACCGAGCACCCATTCGTCTTGTCAGACTAATCCACATTGGCGTGGGAATCGCTTTCAAAGTCAAAAGGGCCATTTCGAAAGGTTGTGCCAAAAGCTCAAAACAATAAACTTCAAGTCAGTCGGATATTCCTTCCGATTTCGCCCATTCGGAGTCAGAATCCTCGTTTGGTCCCGAGCCGTCGCTTGCCACACACGAGTGAGAGTGAGAATCAAGGTCAACAGCCAAAGAACACGCTCAACCTGAAAGTGACCTCACGGCAACTCGTTTCATTTGAGGGACCCCGCTGTGATGCAATTACCCGGCTTCCGTCCAGCATCGTGGATGATTTGCTCGACCCAAATCATTCAATATCCTCCCTCGCTCTGTTGAGGTATCGCAAGAGAAAACCGGGAAGTAACCTAAGAGCATCAGACTTGATTCTTCCTGCTCCTTAACGGCTCCGTGAAACCGAAATGAAGCATTCTTACTCGGTGCACATCAAATTGATGCAAGAGCGTCGCAATCGTCCCTCGTTAGCATTCAGGCAGGTTTCCGTCTTAACCTCATTGGCTTTGACGCGCGGAGCTGATTTTCGGTGACAGATGAAATCATGCGGCACTGATGATTCAATACCCTAAACTAGGGGAGTTCTGCACACCGACACAACGCATTAGCTAATGTGAACTTCTCTATTCCCATTTGAGTCGCACTATCAACACACTGGTGAGTAAGACGCTCTCTGTACGGCCACCAAATGTCACATCGCGAATTAAATGTGACAATTGAAATGACTTATTTTGTCATCAGTGATGCCCGCGGCCGAAAGAAAGGTTGTAAATTATCATTAGTGACAAAAACGACACTTTCGCTCACCATGAAAGAGCGGGAGGATTCCCATGCGTCGTTTCATCAACACTGGCCCGAGAACGGCTGAATGTCAACATATAATAGAAAAAAACCTTTGACGTGCTAATGCTAATATTAGCGTCTATAGTCATGGCTTCAGAAGGAAAGGCGATTTGAACACAAATGATTACTACATGTCGACGGAAATTAACCAACAGCCACAGGCATATATTCTTTATCCTCTTAAAAAAACTGTACTTTGTCCTTTCGTGACTGTTTCAGATTACAACAGAGAGGCGTTCCCAAGTACAAAAACAATCAAGAAAGCATGAACTGCTGAATTTAGCCCGTAAAAAAAAGTGTGCAGTACATAAGCAACATCATGAGAGACGTCACTGGTGATTGTATGCATGATGCATTTTTCACGCCTTTGACGCCCTTTTCACACGTTAAAGCCATGTCAGAGATTTCAACGGAGGCAATTTTAAATGCTAACAATGCGCACTAAGCATAGACATCAACTTGATTGATGTACACGACATATAAGTGCAGACATTTTTTTGTTTGTTTGTTTTCTGGGCATATGAGAGGAGGAAGAAGGACGTAACGAGCACAAAATAAGGTTCTTTCGGCCAGACTATTTTGGCGCCTCATCGGAAAACATCTGGCCAGTTCTAATTATTTTGTAAAGGGCCTAATGTCATCCGACCGACTCTGAATACCAAGTCCAGGCAGTTACACAAATGGCGCATTTACAAAAAAAAGAAGGGGAACCTAATTCTGTCTGTCTTCGGGAGAATACAAGAGACATCACAAGAGAAAAATACACTTGCCCGGTTTCGTCAAAGTGGAACCCGCATGGGAGGCTCGCTGTCACTACGCCTCACCCACCACGGAACCACAGGGGGAGAGTAACCCTTAGGCTACAACACCCCGGCTCAAGTCACCAAATGCCAATTGTGCACACACAAGGCTGCACTCTGTTGGAAAAGAAATGATACGAGGACGAGCGGCAGACGTTGCACTGATTTCCTCTGCTGGTGTCTTGCGACTGCGAACCTCTTCCTCGACGAGAGGCTCGAGGAACACGTTCAAATTCACGTCTGCAGACATGGAAAGGCACCAAATTCATAGGAGTAGCTCTCCACCAGGCATAGTGAAACAATGATTTGATTTCTTTGGAAACCTGCACTTCTTTTAATCAAGATAACGATGAATAAGTGGGTGCTTCGAAGCAATTGCAAGCATTTTCTTTTTAATCAAGGAATCATGCTGCTAATTGTGCACCGTTTGCACAAGAAAATTACAAAGTGGTCTAAAGCCTTTGAACTAAGCGACGAAAACATAATCGTAATGACGAATGAAGTGGCCGCAGACGGTCCGAGCAATCTCCCTCCGCGAAATCCCCGCGGCGTCCTTCAATTCGCCGGCGCCGCGGGCCGTCGGCGACTCGCGGTGGGTGAGCTGATCACGCCTGAAAGCTCGGCAAGGCAGACGCGAGGTATTTCTTTCAAGTCTGCCACATGAAGGCAAATAGATAGACTTGCAACGGCGGCGGCGACGTCGGCTGACTGCAAAACCGATGAACCGATGTCATCGGCAAGGCCGCCGCCATCTCCCACCAACGGCACCGGGTGTGTTTTGGATCACTTGGGGATTTGAATGGCTGGAGGATTGCGGATGCGGCTTGTTGATACATGAAATGGTGTCATGAAGACGTGAGAAGAATTGTTGGGGGGGAGGGGGGGGGGGGGTGTTGGTTTTTTTTGGGGGGGGTTTTGTGGCCGACATCGTCCTCGCGCCGTGTTGCTCGTTGTAAAGAACGGACAATGTTGCTTGATTTCACAAGAGCAAACAAGTGCAAAAAAAAAAAAAAAGGCAATTAGCCAATCCCACCCAAAGTGCTGTTAATGCGATTCGACAGACACCTGCAAACATTTCAAGTGCTGCTGAATAATCCAAAATCAATTTTAGCGGTTTTAGCAGGCTTTTCCTGACATTTTGGCTTTCAAGCATAAAAGCCGGAAGAATAAGAATAAGAAAACCTTTGTTCGTCTCACAATGGAGAAATTTCCAATTTATAGCAGCAAAGTTCTGAAAGGAAGAAAGTGGAAGAACAAAAAGTATCGGAGCTGCTGTAAAGGCAGCCACTCTCGCGGAGCCATCTTGAAGTCATCATAACAAAATAATACAACACAACACATAAGACACAGACAGCCAATCTTAACCACTTTTCCGCATATTGCATAGGTTTTATGCCAACATATATTCTGAGCTGTCCGTGATTCCTTCCACCTTGACTAGACCCCGATTCCAGATGAAGAAAAGGCCCAAACGTGAGTAATCACTCCAGATAATTTAGGACTTGAAGAACACACGGTTAACAGTTTTAAAAGAGTGCCATCAACCCAAAAAACATTGCAAGCATTTTCTACAAACACAAGTCTGGGACGTCGGCATCTGGGGTCACGCGCACACAAATGAGACCGCGGCTTACTCGCCTGGTAAAGGTGTGACAGCTTCCGGCAAATAACAAAGAGAGCCTTTGAAAATGTCATCTCACACACCGGCAAAGTCGTCCAAAAAGTTTCACGAGGCTTCAATTGTGGTCCTCCAATTTGCATACTGGCAAGAAAAAAAAAAGAAAAAAAGTATATCTGAGACGCCCCCGGCAGATTTTACTGCCTTTGTATTTACATTTCAGGACAGTTCATGAGAATGTTGGAATCTTGTTTGCACACTTCAACGACGCGAGCGAGAGTCACGACTGCGGAGAATTTCTTCAGCGGCGAGCTGATCTTCAGATCAGCGCGTTGCAATTGACACGATTCTCCCATCTTGTGCTTGGTCCTCGCTTGGTGTCACTGTGACCCGCGCGCGCCGGCCCCTTTTGAGTCGCTCATCTCCATCGTAATGACCTCCTCGGGGAGTCAGAGATGCCGTCTGCAGTGGCCCCGGCGGTTTGGCGTCGGACTTCACCACTTCATGTGAAATAGCGAGAGAAAGCGTAGGCGAGCCTGGTGCCCAATGCCCTATTGATAAGAACTGGGGGGGGGCTGAGAAGCCGACACAGCGAGATGAAATGGCCAAGCGCTCTTTCCGAGCAATGATGAGCTGGAGGAGTGGGAGACACGGGGAAAAGGGCCCTTTGATGGTGTTTTTCTTTTCACAGTTAGTCCCCGAAATACATTTCCTCCCAAAAGAAACATGGAGTATCAAAAGTAAGAAGAATACTGCAGGAGAAAGCTCCTCCCGTATTCGAAATGTCAACGGTTTTGAATCTCATGAGCCCGTCGCCGATTCCCGTGGCAAAGGCGCGAGCAATGCATTTCTAAAATGTTGGCTACATACCCCGAAAAACCAGAGGGTCATAATTTATGCTCGTGCGCTGAGATCCAGCTGTTTGGCAAACTACAAATGTCATCTAATATGATCTTAGAAATGCTTTGTGAATATTAACAGCAAGCTGGAGGACATTTTGAGGCTTTGCATTTCATTTTAAAATTATTTATGTGCTGCAACGTTTGTGATCTGAGAAGAATGTGCAAAAAAATATATATATATTTTTTAAAACTTGATGCCAGCCTTTGAATGTCGAAAATATTGGGAAAGTAAGTTCACCCTCGATGCTGCCGTTTTAGCTTGGCATCCAAGTCAACGCCTCAACTTTCCCAACGTGGCATCTATTGGGAAAACAAAACACATTTGTCACACTTTCCTGATGCACTTGGCGGAACGGAATCATTGAAATCAATTAGAATCACATTGAGGCTGTCATCAAGTTGACGTGTGGCAACGCCTTCTGGATTCGGCGCCGCATCGACCGGTCTCTAATATGCTAATAAAAGCGTCTATTTTGGGAAAAGGTTGTGACAGAGGCTCCGTTTGCAACCCTGACATCAGGCTCCTAGATTAACAGGGGAAGACAGCGGTGGCGAGAATACCTCCGAGAAAATGGCGCCGTTGATACATGGCCTGTGAATCTATCTTTGGATTTAATACATCCAGCAAACGTTAAAGTGTGATCTCAATTTAAGACCCATTCCTTCTACAACCCTGTGATACATTTTACGATATAATCCATATTTTATATCAGACGGAAACCTCGCACAGCACCATATAAACAGCCGATCTTCAATTGGAATGACAAAAAATAAAACGCCTGCATGCATACCCGACGATGGTCGCTCGCTTGAACCGCTCCCTCCACTGTCTCTCGACAGGCGATAAAGAACAAGAGGCAAGCGCGCGTTCATAATTGAAAACCTTCAATATTAGATTGGTTTAGGGAATACGGAAACTCTCGAAACGAGTACAGCAGAACCCGCAGCGCGACGCGAGTCTCCACCAGTCCATTATGGAGGACCAACGTATGGTACAACTTGTGTTTGGAAGCACAAAGACGTTTGTGAATCAAAGGAAAGCGTGTTGGTTTGTGGCATCGTGCGTCACAAATTAAGACTGACTGCATTAAAAAAAAAAAAAAAAACTTTTGAGGCAACTGAATGTGACTACTGAGTGTGTTTTGAAGCGACAAACAAAATTTACCGTAGTTTCGTTCAACCATGTGAATTGTCCAACTTCAAAATTTAATCCAAGTTTCTTTTTTGAGTTCAACCGATTTTTTTCTTCTTTACGGGGTCGATAAGAGAGTCAGAATTCCATAGCGGGAGCTTGAACTGCATCGTGGTTATTATTCTTCATTCCTTGCACAAATTCATCATGTCGTACGTTGGCGACGTGTGTTGATCAACCGGTACTTGTTCCTCGGGTCGCTTCCAATGTCAATACGGCGATATTACTTGTTCTGACGCCGAAAATAGGTCCGCCTTTGCCGACTTTGTCACAAATGCTAACAGTGTATTTGCAAGAACAACCACATTTCTGTAAACAGATTATCAATTCGGAGCTTGCCAGGGGTATGCAAACAGACACAAACGACACGCGGATTTCCATAACCGCTGCGCGCCACACGCGGTGTCTGTTTGTACAAAGGCGGCGTGCGCGCCCCGCTGCAGACAGCGGCGGCTGATTGCGCTGCAAACGGCCCCCTCCCCCCTTAACGCTCACTCAAAGTGGACGATGAGGAGTCGAGGCAATAATAACGACAATAATAAGCCGCACGGCCCAGATGAAATACGATCAGGGCGACGGCGAGTCCACGTGAGCGTGCTTGCTGAATGACAAATAATCATTTGGGAACACCATGCAGCGCACAAATAAGGCCATAAACGTGATGGGCTTTCTTTGAGACTGTACATGACGCCGTCCGCGGCGGTCCGGAGTGGAACAAAGATCCGACCAAGGCGCTCTGAACGCTTTCCCCTCGTCGAAAACACAAAATTCGGGACAAGAAAACACTCTTTGCTTCCGGTTATTTTCTCATGTTAAGTGTACAACGTGCTAATTGGCGGCGCGCGGTGGAGCCGCTGAACGCCAGCTGGTTTTCCGCCCGTTTGCCTTTTTGAGGCTTTAACTCAAAGAAGAGAGCAGCCGGGCATTTTGCACGTGAATGTGACGCATCGCTTCTCAACTTTAATTGACAAGACGCTCGAAATTATCTTGTATGCCATTCGATTAGCGCTGAGGGTTAGCCTTTCTACTGACACGCCGCAAACGGGCGAGGCAGAGGGAGAAAACATGTGGCATCAAATATTTAGTATCCACATCGCCCATGGTGTGAATAAAATCTTCTGGTGCCGTTTTATTTTTATTTTTTGATGTAAGTCGATTTAATTGAAGCGCAGGGTCTTGCCTGACACCATTTTTCAAAGGCAATTCGTCCAGTGAAATCCACCAAAGCAATCTGGAGATGACATGACATGCAATGTTCTTTGAAAACAAGAAAGAAAAAAAGAAAACCCTCAAATTTGTAGTTTTTATTTTAGATGGCATAAACAGATCATTTCATCCACTTTAGATCTTATCTTTTGGAATAATTGTCATTATTCAGTTGCAAAAAAAGCACAGCACCACTTTTTTTGGAATAATCACCAAAAAAGTGGTGTGAAGCACATTTAGAGTTCGAGCGGACTTTGCTGTTCATATAAAACATGCATGCCAGCTTCAGTCACGACTTGTAAATCGTCCCTCGGTGTGAATGTGAGGTTGATTAGTTTTCCCGATTGAAGTCTCCAGTGACCGCGAGGCAGCATGAGGCTGCGCATGATGTCACTCGCGATGGCTGCAAGATGAAGTTTAGATGCAAACAAACACGGCCGACAGTTCGCCAATTGCTGATTAACGCAAAAACGGAGGATGTTGAGGCAAAGCCCCTCGCGGTCGTAGCATCGCGGCCAAAGTCCCGTCAAGACGCTCGTCTGCACAAAATAAATCTCACGACTAAAATGCTGTCATAGTCCAAACGGTTGGGCAGGATGCGAAAGAAGAAGGGTGGAAAGTACAGACAAAGAAAGAGACGAGTAAGCCATCTCAAATGGGCTGCTGGGTCACAACAGGCACAAAACAACAAGCGCTGATAAAAATAATAATAAGAATAATAATCATAATAATAAATAAATACCTAAATAAATAAATAAGTCGCGGCTAAAGCGCATGACGCAAAACGGGGGAAAAAAAAACATTGCAAAGTTACAAAGAAAAACGGCGTGACATCGGCTGAGGTTTTCTCCACATTCTTTTCGCGTCGACATATGAAAAAGACGCTCGGTCTAAAACAGGACGTGTGCCAGCGAAATTCATTTGCAAGTTTATCCTGAGATTATTCATCCTATGACTAGATTATCTTCGCCCTCTTTGCCTTCTTTCTCTGCGCAGCAACCGAGGATGGGATTTCAAACTACTCCCAGTGCTAATTATCAAACCGCAGGTTTATCTTGAGGTGGATTTCTTTTAGAAGTCATATTATGAATTCTCACTCGGAGTAGATATGCGTCTGTGCGCAACCAGGTGTCCCACTTAATTAGGGCAAAATAATTACTTGGGAGTTATTTACTGTGGATGCCGATCTCATTCCACATTCTCGCACTTCATTAGAAGTTGTGAACAAACAATGGCGGTGCAACGGAAACAAAACAACAGTCAACACGACGATTCACGTGTTCTCTTGAAGCTCCTTTCATCGTGTTGATTTGAAAATATGAAGAGCCAGGTAGTTGTCGTAGGATCAGTGGTGCCTTTTGGTGCAACCAATAAGCCGTCATGTTCCAGCGTGGCCTTCGAGGGGCCACAACACAGGAGCCCCAGCAACCAAAGCCGAAAGTTCAGATGGAAGTTATCCTCACGTGAAGCGTTAGCGCTACGGTTGATGTTTCTATCGCGTCATCCCAGATGACACAGAAGCGCACGGCATCTTGTTGGGTCTAGATCCGGGACGGTTTTTCATCGAAGCGTAACCAGGTGAACCGTACTTGGACTTTTGTAGTGAATGGTGCCTTGTTTAACAAATGGAGCACTGTCACTTTAAGAGTAGTGCTGAATAAAATCCCGCAGCGCGTGTGAGACTTAGACCAGGAAGTGAAGGGAGGATGACATGCCCGTGAAGGGAGGGGCGGGGGGTAGTCTCTGATCTGTGCATGCCGCTTTTTTCAACTCGATAAACCCGTGATCGTCCGAAATCGTCATTGTTACCCGGGCGATATTCGGGTAATTGGTAACTATTTTACCATGATGCAAATTAGGTGTTATATTTGGACGGATGATTGATTATTTGAATGATATTTGTAGAGTACGATATTGTGGTTTGGGAATTTGAATGCTGCCGCTGGTGGGTGGTGTGAACAGCCGTGCGGCGTGTTCTCGACATGACAAGATGTAAATGTTTTTCTGACTGTGAAATTACATGAACTGTTTTATGTGTTAATTCGAGGGGAGATTATTTGTGTTTTTTCCGCGTATCTCGTGTGCACCCAACACGCCGGAGAGTGTCGAGCAAGTGTGTCTGTCCGCCTCTCAACACATTGGACTGGAATGTCTCGTCGCTCTGCACTTTTGAGTTTCATGGAGTGTTGTGGCTTGGAAATAATGTCATTTAGTTTCTGTTTCCCTATCAAGCAAGCCACTGCTGGTGTCTATTGTTGTCTACTTTTCTTTGATCTGTTAAGGGAATAAAGCCCACATAAAAAAGATTTTGTGCTCGGTCAAGTCTTTCCAGAGACCCGGGCCACATAAGCTACTCTGGAGCCACTTCCAGGGCGGCGCAGTTCCGAGGACCGAACATTATTTCCGCTACTTCTAGCTACAGAACGAAATATGCGGCGTACAATTGTTTTCACAATGTGCCTTCCAGCTTGTTAACTCACAATGTATCCGCCGGCAGACTCATATTATGTAAAATCTACCCAATTGAACTTTGGCAAGTGAGTATGAGCATGCTCGTTGGCAGACTGGTGGGGTATTTGGGCCAACACTAACATAAAACATAAAAAAAACGTGTTGTTGTTGTTGTTTGAGGGCCATATGAAAATGGTAAATGGGATGATTCATCACGCAGCCCAAACAAACGTACAACACATATTGAGATGTTGGCTGCAAGTCACATGGGGAAGAGGAAGAGACTGGCAAGGAGGCTTCTTTGGCTGGCTAACACACTCTCAGCATTAGGCTATACTGTCCTTCTTTCTACTCTTACTGATAGGACTAAACACGTTTTTGTTTTTTTGAACATACAACCAACACAAATTGCTTGAAATGAAAGAATGCAAAAAGTTAAGATGTTACACAGTGATTTCATTGTGGACACAATTGTTATTTTTTGATGATTAAGTGTGCTTTCACTTATCTTTTAACTACACAACCACAAGGTAAACACTTTGTACAGGGACTGGACCCGATTAATTGCTTTTCCATTCATTTCAATAGGCAACATTACCTCCGTTTTCAAACATTTGTGTGCATGTGTGCATTCTAGTCACAGAAAATAGTTCCCCAAGGTTCTATTGAGTTAACAGGTAAGCTAATGTTTGACCGAGCTGCCTCTTACTTCTTCTTCTTTGTAATTTCCAACTCTGGTACCACACTGCTGCTTACAGGTCAGTCTTGGTACTGCACCAGACAACTGACAAAAATAAGCACACGCCTACCATTTTTTTCTCATCACACGTGTGGGATCATGCACATTATAAGATGGGTTAAGCAGTTAAAAAAAAAATTAAAATAATTTTGACAAATCCAAATGTCTGCTATGAAAAGGGCAGCCTGACGCTGGCATCATGACAAATTTTGTTTTCAAAACGAAAACAGAACATCATGTCAGGGTAAGCAAAAAAAGAGCAAAGGGGTCTCCTTTTTCTTTGTTCTTTTTTGCTCGAAAAGACAAATTAGCTCAATGTTCTGTTCTGTGGCTCCCTCTCACACGAGCTGTGGCTTCTCATCACATTGCTTCATTTGCCGTACAGGTGGGATCACAGATCCCCGTCACCTTTGCCTTGCAGCTGCGTCTTAGTTTATGTCAGTTTCGCTCTTGGATCAGATTTTTTTTTTTTTTTTTTTTTACTCCCCTGACTTTCCTTGACTTGAATGACAGAAACTAAAGGTCTGATGTTTCTAAAGGTCCTTTCCACTGTCATCAAATCCCTCGGTTATTTTATTTTTGATTCATTAGCCCACATCATTATACACAGAACGGAGGTAGAATTTCTTAGTTGAGACCCGAGTCTGTATCTATACTTTATGACTTCGAATAATTGTGACAGGCATGCACATGACAGGTAAGCACTTCAATGCACGAGAGACCAGAGAGAAACAACCTTCAACCACAAATTGTCCTAATTGTACAAAGATGTCAGCTTTGTGGGGATCCGGCTTCGCAGCATCACTCACTGGCCCTGGCAATCAAAAGTAACACGTTTCTCTTCTTCTTGTTGTTCCAACATTCTAATTCTCTAACTAATAAACACTGGGTGTGTGTACGCACACAAATGTAATGAGAGAGTCTGGCGTGTTTGCACATCTCCAATAAACCCAAAACAATCTGTTTTTATACAATTACGTTTCATTGTTTTCTCAATAAGCAAAACCCAAACAAAACCAAGAGTTAGCACTGCAACATGGGGGTCCGCAAATGTGACTCGCAGTCATGTTTTCTTCCACCAACCTCCAATGGGGAATTTTGAACCTTCGGGACGTCACCTTGAGTGCGAATACGGCAAGACAAACTGCACATGCTGGACAAATATCGATCCCAATAGTGTTCCTGGCCATGGGCCTTCAGACTCCCGGAATATGAAGTCGCGTGAGGATAAACAAGTACCAGTTTGTGACCTGGACAAAGCCGCACAACTCGTTCTATGGATATGCTCCCATTAATTCATCCAACTCCAAATGTCCCACTGGAAATTGCAAAAATGGGCCGCCGGTCCGACACTGAGCAGAGTTCATCGCTATCAGTAGAACACAAGGAGTTGAGATTGTCGTTCTGGTTGGATATTTTCCAATGTGTGCAAATCCGAGCGCATTCCTGCTTAGTTCGTATGTGTCTGCTCATGCCCGGTTTGTATCCAGCGCTGCCATGTGTTGTTTTTTGCAAAGTGGTCCGATCCCATGTTTGTTGACCAACTACTCGACAACATAGGATAAGCTGGGAATCCAAATCAGGAAGAGCTCAACATGCAACGCCGCAGTGTATTATTGTCATTATTGTTCGCATTTTAGCAATAATAGTTGTAAGTCGTAATATTGGAGGCCATGTGCATTTGCGATGCTGTGTTAAAAAAAATAATCTGTCGAGATTCGTCGAGGTTCATTTACTGAGGTCAGTCGTGCCACGTGCAATAAATATGTAATTCTATAACGCAAAATGTGCTTTCCCTTCAAACCAACAACGAAAATAGGAACTCGCACAAAATGCCATTTTCTTTTTGGCAAATTAGAATCCACAATTGAATAAAAGAATCACGAATCCAATGAAGTACACCTGTTATTGCTGAATATATACAAAAGATTTATACGCTGTGGCTGCACACAAACAAACATTTAGCAGTTCTGGGTTTTGGGAGTAATATTGGTTTTTATTTTCCGGTAAGGAAGAAAGAAAAGTGTCAGGGCACTCTCAAGCCTCCATAGTATATTAGCATGCTAATACAAAACTCTCGTGGTGCATAAATATGAAATGATTGTAGCCTCCCTCGATGGCTGAATATGATCTCTGAAATCCCATTTATTTTTTATTTCATCCTCCTGAATTATCTACAAACTGAACTACATTCTGGGCCGTAATGGTGCACTAACCTTGATGCCTTTGAGTTAAAGCTTCAGTGCCCGCAAACTCGTTGCAACTTAAATGTCACCGAGTTGGTCAGTCCTGTGCCGTTTTTTTTTTTTTTTTTTTTTTTTTTTTTTTTTTTTTTTTTTAAAAAAA
>CAAKHF010010009.1:38057-51699 GCA_901007745.1 Hippocampus kuda | reverse complement strand
CACACCGCTGCCGCTGTACAAACAAAGAGCTGGTGATGAATCGGCCTAAGTTAACGTCGCCTCTGTGACTCTCGACTCTGAAAGATGCAACACTGAAGTAGGAACACAAAGGAAATGACTGTATTCTGCTTGTGTGTGTGTGTGGGGGGGGGGGGGGATCGCCTTATACATGGGCTTCTTCGCTGCCCGATGCCGCAACACAGCAAGCATGACAGAGTCGTGTCCCGCCCGCGGCATTGCTGTCATTTAGGGCTCACAAAAAGCGCAATGAGCTTGGTCTAGTGGCGGCTACACCAAGGCCTGCAGCGGAGGGACTGCACGAGCAGCGCTCGAAGAGCTGCAGGCTGGAAAGGTCCTCTGAGTTGAAAAACTCCGTGGTAATGATAGTAAATTGTGTTTTGGTGTGAAATTCAGGGATTCAGGGATTCTTTTTCGTACCAGTAGCAGGGGTCGACGTTCCATACAATCACCGGCCCATTCAAATAACATTTCCGGGGAAAAAAAAATCATAATAATCCAGTCCATGAATTGTCGACTGTCAAATATGTTTTATTATGACGCTTGCCTGCTCTCAGGATGCCATCGACCCGCAATTTTTTTCTTTCCCTGAACTGTACTAGTTCCTTATCAAATCTAATCACCTGCCTCTGCAGGTTCCTTCATCCCCACTCCTCAAAATTAATGAGTGTGCTGCATGTATAATGATGCGCAACTCCATCTCGCTCGAATATGACCTCTGAAATCCCAATTATCTTTTATACAAATCATAAGCGCTGGCATTACCTGAATGCCACTTACTACGTGGAGATGCAGGCATTTTCAGTTTACGTGCAGATATAATTCGGTATCACTACGGCCAGGTTATTTGCGAATAAATTCACGGAGGAAAACATTTTCAGTCCAGTTGGGTGGAATTCAAATTCTCCTAATTGTGGATTAACAAGAAGGATGACTGAGAACCTCCACAGGCACAAAGCACTCACGTGAATACAATAGGTCCCACCTGGCTTTTATACCGTTTTACCTCTTCACGAAAATACTTAAAAGGCCCGCAGGGCATCATTCTTGCTTAAACGGCGCTTTCAGTCAGAGTCGAATTAAAGCTTCAGATGGCAGGTATATTTTCTACAAAGCTATTCGAATGTAACATGATGGACGTCGAATATTCCACGTTAGGAGACTCACACATGTGGCCCACCCAGCACAGTGACAGAACATGACACAAAACAAAATCTAGTCAAAAGTCAACCAAAACGTGGAGCATGACACCTTTTTTTTTTTTTGGTCAAATGCTGCTGCGGTTGCAATCGTTTGATGGACTAACGAGAAAATAAGGGCAAGATTGGAGCACAGCTCAGGAGTGCGCTGCATGCTAAAGCGCGGATCCAGAGCACAGTGACTCAGTGTTCCAAGTAGTTTGTTCTCTTCCTTTCTGCTTCATTTGCATTCCGCCCGAAGCGCATTCCTCGAGCTCGCTCACACGGCGAGGCCAAGGTCAGGTGATGTCTCGCTCATGTCTTAAGACTTGGTGGGTCCGGACCTCTCCCAGATGCCACTGTCCCGCAAGCTCAAAGTAAACTCTCCGGTCACATCGTTAGCGCGACAGTACATGCACAGACTGGATGGTTGGACGTGCTCAGAATTAACGCATCGCATTCATACTCGTGTCATCTCCGATTTCAAGAGTCTCTGATTGACCTGAAAACAAATTCTGATGTTCTAGTGGGCTTTTTCTGACGAGCAGAAGCCTGAAGGTTTTGTGCTAAGGCCGACTGCTATTTTAACTGGTAAGACTTTCCCCCGGCTTGAGGAAATGACAACACATTTTCGCACAATTCCAAAAAGTATGTTTATTTTGATTTCCCGTGTCAAAAAGATTGGGGGGCGGGAGGTGGTGGGGGGGGGGGCGTTCAGTTTGGCAGTCTCATTAATGGTGGAAATCTGTGGAAATGATTTGCCTTAGTATTCTTTGGACAGAAGCATGTAGACTCTTTATTTCCACTACACTGAGTGTATTGCGAGATGTGAACACAACCCGTAATTATACAATCCAGCGTTAATGTCCTGCCTGAAGCTGGCAGCAGAGTAAAAATTAAGCCATCAGTCAGAACGTAAGCTCATGTCAGCCTTTTTTTTTTTTTTTTTTTTGATGACAGCATGCTAAAGACACCACCCCAAAAAGTTTGCAACGGTGTTGTCGAAACTTTGCGGTGACCTTTGCACAAAGCATTACACGCTCGACACCATCAGGTAAGCTTCCCATGGCATATAAATGGCACGATAAAGAGTGAATTAACGTCTTGAGTCGTTCTTAATGTCACATTTGCTTCTCTGTGACCTTGCACGAAGCATTCGCCTCACATCTCACTCTGATGATAGACGGCTGCGTTTTTGCTTTATGAGACTTTCATGCTCATCCCCGCCCTCATATGTCACAGCAGGTGGCGAGATGACACCTCGACGATTCTATCGACGCCGCCGCTTTCAGGCAATGCTCGGAAACGTCTCCTTTTGTCTGCTATCAAATGGAAATATTTTGCTTGCCTTTGCTCGGCAATCATTTTGAGCACTGTATAAAAAGGTACATCGGGATAGATCGCGTGGCCGTGGCTTTTTGCATTTACAACTTTTGCGTCAGCGTGTGCCATCTATTTTGAATTAAATGAGCAAGTAAGCCAGATGACGACGCTCGAAACGGAGCCACAAAGGCTGGGATGCGTATCATTGTGGATGCAAAAGCCTGTCAGGCCATCTGGATTTGTTTGGAGGAAATGCTGCAAGGCACATCTTTTCTAAATACAAAGTGGAAATATGTTTGGGCAATCTTTCGCTCTTCGCTTTCCTCCTAATGGGCCACAGCATCCCACGTTGGCTTTTGCCGATGCTGCGTGGCCACCGTTAATACAGCATAATGCCTTGAGATACAAGTGGCCCGATTTTCAACATACGAGCTGTCGTTCAGACCAGTAAAATGGAGCCAGGGAGTCACATGACGGCACATCGTCTCTGCGCCCCGAAACAGAAGCAAAGTGTTCAAAGTGATGCATTTACAATGAAAGGTGGCAGAAATAACAGAACGGTGGCTGCGGGCCGTGCACTGCTGTCTGTGTCTGCCTAATAAAATGACGACATTTCAGCCGACAAGAACTGCACTTGAAAATGTTGCCATTTTCGATGTAATCTTGAGCAATTTGAGATTTGGCTATTGCACGTCATCAACCATTCACAACCATGTTCTGATTTGACTCATCTTCTTGGCATGACTGTTTTCTGCATAATTCATGCATTTTGACCCGGGTCCAGTGTGTAGAAAGAGATGTTTTTGCTAATAAAGATGCAGTTGGGGTTTTTTTTTTTCTCCTATCCTGAATCTGATCCTTTGATATTGGCTGATAGGTGAAAACAACAAAGTGAGCGGCGGCAGCACCATCGCAACACAAAATCATGAAGTCATGCTAATGTGTGCCAGACTGACAACCCAACACACAAACGTGAAACAGAGAAGGCAGTTTATGTCCCAACTGCATTCAGGTCACACGGGAAGTGAACAAACTGTCAACCACTCACCTCAACTTATCACTGCGAATCGTTACCAAATGGACACTGCCAACATCATGGGCAGCGCGCCACACTCCCCATAATTTTTTTTTTAAAAATGGGGGTGAACGGCAGCTCGTATCTCGAAAAACTCACAAGTCGGGTCGCTTGTATCTCAAGGTGCCACTGAATGTCATTTAAATCAAGATTTTAGAAAGACGAAGTCAAAACGTAGCGTGAAGTCGAGGGCACAGAACAAAGAACCTCTTAATGAAATACTGCAAGTTGCCATGTGGATGTCTTTCTTCTCAAATCGAGAGAGGCTAAATGAAACTGAACAATTGATGACAACCATCTCAGTGGATCAAAGTGGAGTTGTGCTCGAGGAAGTTTCCTGCAAATTTCCCTGCTGTATCTCACTCGGAGTGCCGCTGTCTCGCGCGGCAGTCAGAAGAGGAATTTGGGACTAATTAACATGTCAGAGCAGGCTGCTGCCTTCTGAGCTGCGACGGCACTGATTGGCACCTGGTCTCCAACCTCAAGCATTAGAAATGCACTCCGGCACATTTTCAGGTAGACGTGCTGTTTATCCAAAGTTCTATCTTTGGGTCCACGGAACAAATGTATATTCATCGACTGGAATCGAAACATTTCTTGCCATCGACGTTTATATACCGGTATCCGCCAAGTGCATTTTTTTTTCCAACAGGTCGACATGGAAAGAGATTGTTTGTGAAGTTCAGAATTGCAAACCGCAGGAATGACAAACAGATCGCTGCCGAGGGCAGCTTTGCCTTGGATTTGGAATCAGCACCGCTTTTGAGTAGAAGATAAGCACATTAAGTTGCCTTGTGTGTGAAATACGCTCCATAGATGCTTGCCTTGCCTCATATCGTCACAGAATAGAATATTATGCGGGACTCGCAAAATGCTGTAAAACGGCAAGATATGGGAACTGCTTTGAAAACGGCTGGCAGTGGTTGAGTGAACAACCTGTCATATGTTCAAGATGTACGACCTTCTGCAAGGGATCTACTGAATGCCAAAAACACTGATGGACAATATATCAATGCTAAGTTTGGCCCATTAAAACAAAAAAAAAAAACAGGCATTGCTTTGCTTTAGACATCCTTGGCATGCAAATATCTAATGTGCTAATAATCAACAGCAAACAAATCAGCCCATCTGCTCTCATAAAAGCAAGTTGCAATCAATGGCAAGCATATGTCGGCTCATAAATCCAGCGACATTATGGAGCAATTTAGCAGGAGCGGTTTTAGGCATGGGGTACGGCGATAAAACCCGCACGATTCATGCGGATAATAAATTGAATCTTGGGCGGCGCAGCAGCAAAGGCGAGGGGAGACATTAGCCGCCTCTCCCCCCCAAAAAAAGACTCAGAGTACTGTTACTCGATGAGCAAAAGCAGATTGATGGAAGACATCATTAGGACTGTATAAGCACACAAGCGGCAGATTTACTTCCAGTAAATTGGGATCATCGGCATGTTCGACACCGCATTTGTTCACGCCCTTCATTATTGTTCGACAATTGTTAGCAATTATGTGACTGTAAGTGCGTGTATGTGTAAAAAGTCTTCCCAAAAAAAATGACTTTTCCTCATTTTCATTCGGTCATAACTCAATGACGTCCTCAAATTGACCGATTTGTCCTCGTCACCTTGTCGGATGCTAAACACATCCACGTTCCACTTTTAACTTTTTTAACGGGTCATGCGCAGTGATGTATTGGACGACGACCCACCGGTGACTGTGAAGGTCACGTGGAGCATCCGCACACATGCTAATGGAACACAAGCTGAGCTAATGGAGCTAGAGTAATACATATTGACACTCTGGAATCATTACAGTGAAAGCCAGGTCTCGGGGTGGCGCGGCACTTGGTCGACTTCATTTTTCCTCATCTGTTTCCTCTCATCTTCTCCACTTTCATCCTCCATTACTGCAACACCTGCGATACCAGATCAATGTGGATGCAGTTCTCGCTCATATCATCTTTTTACCCTTCTCCGTCTCCGTAATTAATCGCCTGTATGTATGTTACCGATAGTATCAATAAGAGAATTCATAGAATTGTGCACTGAACAATTTTTTGTAGTCTTTAAGAAGTGATTTGGGTTTGTTTTTTTTTCGATGATGACAGCCCTAATCATAATGCAGGGAAGATTCACATGTAAAAACGTCAAACATAATAGGATCATTGTGATAACTATCAAGCTTCCAAGCTCACTCAGTTGGAAAATGTCAATTTATGTAATTATTTTCAATGAAGTTGTGAGGGTATGAATAACTGTGTTAAATTCTCCTTACTAATCGGTGGTGAGCTGCATGTCATTGGCAGAGAAATGAGGGGTAAGTCCATGGTGGATTGGACTGATGGATAAAATGGCCACACAGTACTGTTGATTGAGAATCCGAATCACATTTATTGTCATTGGATACAATAGAACGCAAGAGGGGGCCAAGTACAGACCCTTGTGGAACGCCTCGTGGCTTTTGCGGTATTGATTCACCGATGGTTGTTTTTCTGTATGAGACGAATATTCCAGCAGAAATAAAAACGCAACGACAACATATATCTTATATGAAGACTATGCTTTGACATATATCTCCTCATAAACACAAACACACAGACGCACACATTTTTGTTTTTAGTGAACCGGTACCATGGTTAGTGTCAACGTGCTTTTAGCATAAAAATGCTATGTGGCTGTATTTCAAGGTGTTTAAGCCCGAGATGGGCTGATACACATTCTGAGTGGTTCAATTACGTGTACTATCTAAAAAAAGACATAAATGGAAGGTTATTCTGAGCACGACACAAAAAGCAAATGGCACACATTTGGTGTAATAGCCCTGCTCCAGAGTAAACAACTATACAACTATTTTCATTTCTGTATGCTTTAAACATAGAAAAATTATATTTTATATATATATATATATATATATATATATATATATATATATATATATATAAATATATATATATATATATATATATATATAGTGATTGGATTAACAGTCTACAGGCATCAGTAGTCTCAATGTGGCTGACCTATATACCATCCTAACGTTTATAGCTCACGTCGGAGTAAGGGACTCCTTTGATTGAGCATGGATAATGGGCAGGACAGAAATGCATTGTAAAGCACTATCATGCTGGCTCGTAATTGCCTAATGACTTTAATTAAACTTCAGTCTCTTGTTCCTGACAAATCACACTGCCCCACAGGTCCCAGCGCTCGCATAAACGGTGGCCCGCGTGACTTTCTGCCATTGTCAGCAGCCTATTCTAAGGAGTCAAATGGCGCCTCTTGTTGGGATCCAAACACTGTACACCCAAGCACTGCCATCCAAGACAATTTGTCACTGCCTTTAGTCAACTGTCGGCAAGTTATCACACCAAATAAATCAGGACTCTCCTAAATAGCCACCAAAGGCATAGCATCACCCAAATTAATTATGGGTTTATTGCACGTTGTCACTTTGTAATTGCCTCCTGGTAACGGTTTTCTGCAGAGGTTGTGTTTCGTTCATTGTTACTCAAACAATGGCCCACTGTAGGCGGTGTACATTTTACAACCGCTATAAATAATAATCATGCATTATCATGCGCGCATGTGTTTGTGTGTGTCTATATTTTTTTTTTGCATAACTAATTAAGATTAAACATATTCTTTGCAGAGGCCAAACAAGGCACAGAGGCAAAGCCATTAAATAAACATTAGATGCAAGGTAGCTTAATATGCTGAGCAGTGGCAATAGTGGCCTCTGCTGCTTCATTTCATAGTTACAAGGAAGACATAAATAATACATATTAAATGCATTTTTATGAGCAAATGACAAAAGATTGAACTACTGAACCCATAACAGTGATTATTCATGGAACCCATATACACCATTTTCAATTTTGATGAATATGTGGTTTTATCGTCCACAAAAACTCCCAATGTAAAGCTTTTTTTTTTTTTTTTGGCATTCAAAATGTCGCTCTTTGACATTTGGTGGAAGTGAGTGTTGCATAACCGGGCATTATTTCTAAACAAGTTCTTAATTCTGCTACGAAAAAAGCCATTGCAGTTCATTTCAACTGATGAATTGATGGAGATCAAGACAAAAGTGATCATGGCAAGATGTAGGAAAGGATGCACGCTACAGTCTGGGTGTGCAAGGACATCCACCCGTTGGGAATCAAAACACTAAAGATTAACACACACAAAAAAGAAAAAGATAATAGGTGGTCTCGGTTGGGAATACAAAGTAGATTTGCAGTGATTACACAGGTGGCGCTTTGTGCTCTGCTCTTCGATACACCATCGAGAGATCAATATCCACCAGCTGTTTGTTTTCGCGACCGGTGGGCTGCTCCACGATAACGTATCGGTGCTTGGACAAGATACCGCCTGACATGTTGATGCGACTGAGCGAGAAGGTGGAAAAGATTTGAATTACTCTCCCAGAGGAGATGCGAGAGCCGTGCGGTAGTAGCAGAAGCTCGGCAGCAGATCAGCATTGAAATGATTACATTTGCGTAATCTCCACACAAGTATGGCGGGAGACTGGAAGAAAAAGATTGCTTCCTGCTGATTTTGTGACAGGAGTGTTGGAGATAGTGAGCGTCGAGCGTCATGGTGGCTTATCTCGGCGAGAGGTGGAAAATGCAATACGAGACCTATGTATGTGGCTGCAAGTTCGTCATCGGCGCGTTTGCATTGTGCCGGCGGCGGATGTCTTCACTTAACGACTCGGGTGAATATGAAAAAGTGGTCAAGTGCCACGCGAGGCTTGTTTGACTTCCGAGAGACCACGCATTAAGACTTTCATCTCAAAGCAAAAGCGTCTTTTGATTTCACACTGTGCCGCACTGTATCAGAGACGCACAAGATTAGCGACAACAACACGATTCACTCGCATGTGTGTTCAAAGTTCAAAGTTGAGTTTAAAATCAGAACCACTGAACGTCGTTTATGTATTTTTTCGAAATTCACTCGCATGCGTGTTCAAAGTTCAAAGTTGAGTTTAAAATCAGAACCACTGAACGTCGTTTATGTATTTTTTCGAAATTAGCAGTAGAATATGAGTCCTTTGCAGTCGAAATGAGTCTTGGTCGTTTTGAAAGTCTCGACCCCCAAAAGTCTTGTTCGTGTCTTCGGTCTCGTCGAGACAAGTACTGATCTGCTATTGTTCAACTTCATGAATCCGATGATACGGACTTGGAAGTATTTGGTGAAACCTTCAATTCATTTGGAAGCAACCATCGCCGTCATTGAGCGCAACCCCCTCAACGTCAACAGAAGCACAGGTCAGCTGACGCGAACTGGAAGTAACAGCAGCAAATCTAATTCGGATTGTGCCAAAGCACCTAAATTAGCTCTGATTTAAATCTGTATTTTTAAACAAATAGCAGGATTTACTTACTTTTTGCAAGAATGTATTTGCAAAAATTGTTAAGACTTGAGATTTTTGCAAACACCCAGTTTTTGGCTGTCAAATGTATTTCAAAGAAAATTAAAAAATAAAGCGAGAATGCACTTTGGCTGCTCAACATTGTCATGGTTTTTTTTTTTTAGGTGGGGGTGGGTTCCTTTTTGAAAGGACGTGGGAAGCTCCCCATCAAACGGGTCGTGAAGGTTTCAACAAGCACGACGCATTGAGCTCTGCTCGCGATTCATGGCAAGCCGGTCATGGCTGGAGCCTTAAAGAGAAGACGTGTACATTCGTTCTTGCCGCCACTGCACATCTCGCAGCAAGGTGTCAGAAATGTGTGAAACAGCTTCGCACTCATCCTTGCACACGTTTGATGTGTAAAGTCATCCATCATCCAGAATCTGACAGAGGGTTCCGGTTATCGATTGGGGGGGAAAAAGACCAAACAAGCCCCCTCCCTGCTCAACATTTGTCGGATCACCAACAAAGTGAACCTCCCGCGGGTTCATCTCTGTTCACAATGTACTCATCTGCTCCAACAAGTAATGGAAGAAAAAAAAAATAAAACACTTCTTCACAACTCTTTGAGTGCTGAACGGCTGAACTTGACTGGCCATCAAAATAAACAAAGAAAATGCAACTCATTGCAGATTATTTTCCCCATCACTGAAAAACACCCGCAACACTTTTTCCCGACTCATTTTGAACCTGTGGCCTATATATTGAAAAATAGAAACTTAAACTCACCAGCGCAAGCAATTACTGCCAGAAAATGCATTTCGGAGTGCCTTCCTCTCACCAGAGAGCAGACATGCACTCATTAAGATGCGATTGCATTCCACTGCTCGGACCAAAAAAAAAATCCTGAAATGAAACATTAAACAGCTTTGCTCTGCCCGTGCGAGGTGGAGTGGAATGACGATGGTGTGTGGTGTGTCCAGGGATGTGATGGGAAGGACATTGGCTGGAGGTACCAAGGTTGGCCATTTTGGCATGCAACCGAGAGCGATAACTTGCCATGTTTTAGAGCCCATACTTCATACTTATTCATATCACATGAAAGTTGAACAATCCCGTGACGAAACAACTGGATGAAGAAACTAATTACAGGGTTTAATCCTGTCTAGAGGAAATCAAGACCCAGATGGCGCTGAATTTCTTGTATCGCAATAGCTTAAGCGAAACGCTTCATTTTCTTCATGCTGCCATTTATTTTTTGTTCCTTCCTGCGTTTTATGATCGCAATTTTTTTGTATGCTGCCTGAGGATAAAGCTGGACCGAATGCTTTAAGGTAATCCAGTATTTAATTCTCTGGAATTACTACAAACATGATCCAAAAAGTCGAGATGACGTGACAAGCAACAATACGGTATCTATTGTTAAACGTGAGATGCATCTTAAATATTTTTTTGTTCGTTTGGGGAAATCGAAAATGTTGCAAAGCTGGCTTTTTGTCATGCAGTGATGTAGTGCTGTACTTTGAAGGCAAACAAAACATGCTCCAAATGTATGGCCCACATGGCGATATGAATGGCTTCAAGGTTAATTGAACATTCTTTTACAGGGCACATGCGGAGATGCACAATGGTCATGAAATAAATCACTTTGCTATTAACAGGGGAACCAACCCTAATGATGTTTTTTTTACAATACACTGTGTGTGCTCGGATGTCTTCCATTCTTTTACCCCGCCTCGTTTTCACGCAGACGAAAATGTAACGGAGCGGCTTTGTTATTTCAAAACATAAAACGTGGAGAGGTGCTTGGATTTGAGAAAAAAAAAGTGATGTGTCTGGGCTGAAGATGTCAGGCAGCCTTTGAGTAAAAATGATTTCCATCTACGCTGGATGGAAAAAAAAAAGTCCGTGTTTACAATGTTATCAGTTTTCCAGCGGCGGTATTTTTTGAGGCCCTGGAAATGACGCTTTTGTGGCATCGCCAACCTTTTGGAATAAACTTCTGCAGAAGCAAAATAGCCCCTGATTGGTGGACTCAGCCCGACCTCTGTGACACCAATGGGATT
Source organism: Hippocampus kuda (assembly GCA_901007745.1). Taxonomy (NCBI): domain Eukaryota; kingdom Metazoa; phylum Chordata; class Actinopteri; order Syngnathiformes; family Syngnathidae; genus Hippocampus; species Hippocampus kuda. The sequence goes on along the minus strand of CAAKHF010010009.1, from coordinate 40,691 downwards.
AAACCCTCCCTTGCGCGGCCTTTGCGTGCTCGCTTTTGGCAAAAACAGGCTTGGCCGCTTCGCCGCACGCCCGCTGACCGCCTCCTCGCCACATTTCTCAGTGGGTCAGCATGTGGGCAGCAGCAAGTCGAGGTCATTTTCATGACCCATTAGCGTAATGATTTGTAATTAGTGCGCGGTTCTGCCCTTGTGCACAGTACGTAGCGGAGTTGGGGACTCTGCCGGCCATTGTGGAGCAAATAGTCCGACCCGCAGTTTCACAATGCATCACAAGGTGTGTTCGGCTTTCACCGTCATGATACACCCGCTGTGGATGTGGAGTTTGCAGGCTCCTACGTATTTGGGATGAAATCTAACAGCGAGTTCCAGCTGACTTGAAGCGAGAGGCGGCGCACTCCCTAAAAGGGACTGATCCCATATGAATGACAGGTCTCACACGGAGGAACAATTCACACAATTTCTAGCCTTCAATTAACTCAGCGCCTTTTCGTTTTCCATCGTGGGAGGAAATTGGAAGGCATGGAAAGAACCACACAGATCGAGGGCGAATGTGAACATGACGGGATGTTTTTGTTTTGGGGCGACAGTGCTGATATCTGAAACAATTTGCTTCTTGACAAACACGTCATCATAGAGAGGGAATTGTAGTTTCATGAATGTAACTAACTTCCTGTAAACCCTCACCTCACTAAAAAAAATAAAATAAATAAAAAATAAGAGTCAGTAAGACGAGAAAGAGCCAAGCCCGCCTTAAAGTCAGTTGCGCATCTTTCACACCCAGCTAAGCAATTCCTTAAGACGGGTCATGTCGGCAAAACAAACATGCTGGGCTTGCCACTTTCTTCCTTGCCTGATCCAAATAGGCACGACCTCTGTGTGTGTGTGGGGGGGGCATCAACAATGGAAACAAGAGCACAACAATCCTATTCCAAGACCAATCCTTGACTTTCAGCGCTTTCTGAGAGTATCCCACATGCTTGCATGTCACTCTCTCGAAATTATTTGACTTTTTTTTTTTTTTTTCCTCAGAGTGACCTAACAAAACCTCAAGGCGAGCAAATCCTTCGGGGTTGTGTGGCCAAGAAAATACATGTGCCAAACACTTTGGAGCACTGTGTCCGTGTTACATACTTTCCAGTCTGGGGTCTTGATTTTTATTTTTTTATTTTTTAATTGTGTGGAAGGCATTTATAGGGGTGTTTATACTGCCATCTGCTGGAGCTGAGGCAAAGTGATTGCATTTCATTTTCAAGTCTTTTGGCAAAACTGCTGAAGCAAATATTCGTGCTCATCGCGGTAATTTTATCGTATTTGTGTGGCGTAAGAAAATACTAACTCCAAATTAATACTACATTCATGCTTAGAACTATATTATATGCCAACATTGCAGCTGTAAATTGCGTATCTACTGTTTGTACTATTGAAGCAACAGATATACTTGGTATGAAGCACACCGCCCCCCCCCTCCAAAAAAAACACCCACAACTAATAAAACCCCTGAGTGAAAAACAAGGCATAAAAGGAAAGGAACAGAGAAGATGTGTCTTGTGCATTGTTAAGTTCAGCATAAACAACGGCTGCTTCATTTGCAAGTGAGACAGAAGGCAGACAAATTAATAATGGTACCTTAAAATATAAATAACAAATTTATTTCATCCTTCTGTTCTTAATTGCGAGTCAGCTAAACGGAAAAATAGGATGATTTCGAGAAAGCTCAACAACGTCTTGGTTGACTGACGGCGTCAAAGAGAAGACTGAGGAGTAAAACCTCATCTGAATTTCTAAGCCATTCAACAAATGTTTTCATCGCCCACGGAAAACACTCCCCTTGGCAAAGTGAACTTCTTGTACGCGTTCATCAAAACTGCTCCCTCATCTAAAACATCCACGAGAAAAATACACACAAAGGAGGAAAAAAAAAAACGATTTCTTCAACGCGCCGCCAAGCGAACAGATGTGTCCTTAGGTGCTTGAAAAACAAATGTCGCTGGGCAGGTTGACGACATCAATCAAAACAAAGTTTGGGCTGTAATCTCTCACCATCTGGCAACTCAACGCTTCCCAATATGAAATAAACTTTTCTCCCAAATGTGAGGGTGGAAAAAGTCCCCTGATGGGCATGAATAACTTACCTTTTCAAAGTGGAACTAATTTTTGTCGGAAGGCCATCATGAAGTGGATGTTTTCGGAGCGACGCTCTTGGATCTTCAGAAGGAGACGGAGTTCAGACAAGTTTCGGGGATGCGAAATCCTTCGCTGCAAGCTGTGCCACTGAAAATGTTCAACAGGGGAAATTAGAAGTTGAAGTTCTTTGTAGCGACTGGCTTGAAAATGGAAGGATTTGACCTTCTTTCTTGTTCTTTGATCTACTTCGAAAAGCTATAGGTTGGCAATCAAATAGGCTTTGCTTGAACAAAACACAACTCAAATGTTGCTGGATGAGCCACGCTGGTTGAGGCTACTTATTTGTCAACAAGGCAACGCTCAGTCACGTCAGGTCACGTGAGCGAAGCGCGCGTGTGTGTGTGTGTGTGTGTGTGTGTGTGTGTGTGTGTGTGTGTGTGCGTGTTTGTGTGTATTAATATTGTGAGTTCCTACTTACGGGCATTTGTAAATGTTCTGTAATTGGCATGA
>CAAKHF010010009.1:23401-38037 GCA_901007745.1 Hippocampus kuda | reverse complement strand
TCATACTTATGCACTATTGGAATAAAAATAGAGTACACATACGTTTGTGTGCATGTACACACATGTTTGTGTGTGTGTGTGTGTGTGTGCTCTGTGCTCCAACTGGCCAAAACTGACGCGTCAGTCAGTGAAGTTACCACTTAAATAAAACCACAGCGGTCCAGAGAGACAGAAAATGAGGTATCGACCTCATGATACCGATATCGGTTTAATATCCACACCAGCGTCGGGATCGATATTTTGGATGGAGCTCCACGAGAAGGTGGCTTGCATCACCTCATACAAACTGCAAGCTGGGTGGATTTCAACAATTGAATTTATGCTGCTGCACTCAAGATGGGCGAAAGGCCAAAAGATAATTCTCCAGCAATCTCAAGCACTCCTATAAGGAGAGACGCTAAACTGACAAGACATACTCATGAGACGGGGTCACCAAACGACACCTGCCCCTGAAGCTTACCGAAGCTCCTTGTGCGCACTCTTGACTTCGAACCGAGTCTGACGCATCTTTCCGACTCTATGTCTACGAAATGCTTTGAAAAGTCCTCCCGCTGGTGAAACGTCTCTTGCCAAGCAGAAAGTGAAATAATGAGCCAGATCCTGTTTGCCCGCTCCATTAACTGAACAGTAAACAAAAACGCTTGCATCAGCCTACAATGCATCCAGCCATTTATTTTCCACGCCGCTTATCCTTCACAGGCAGGATGATGAGGGGAGACAAAAGGCGAGAGGCGAGCGCTTATACGTGGATTTGGACTGTGGAACGGACATACCGCAAACGCTCAATGATCCGATTTGGAATGGGTCGTCATATCTGTTGACACGACGGGTCCCTGACGTTTGTATTTGCGCAGCTTGATAGATGTCAAAGCAAGCATGTAGGCTATCCGCTGCTGATAAAGTATTTCAGAGGGGGGAAAAAGCAAGGCGAGGGGTAGCTCAATATGTAGATGGTGACATCATAAAAACATGTCGCAGAGCACCGTGCATTTTCTAAAGGGCAGCACTTTGGCCAAGGCTTTGTTCGAGTATAGCTCTGGGACGCCACTGGGAACGGCCAAGTATCGAGAGCCAGAGCCCTGACTTGAAAGCGCTTCTCTGGAGACACTCACAAATGGCCGACTTACCTGCACTCCCCTAATTGAATTTGACCTCGAGTTTGGCGGCAGAACCTGCAAGGAAATGTCAAGAATATTCCCAAAGGTGTGCTTTTCGTCTAAGGACACTTCAGCGGAGACAAGATCAAGTTTTTGAGGCGCATGCTCCGTGATAACGTCTTCATTCATTTCACGCGTTGCAACAATTTCTTTGTTTGTAAAGAGGTACTGAGCGATCGTTTTATTAAGAAACTGACAAGCCTTGAGAAGTAAATCTGATGATGTGCATGTCTGATCAATCACTCAGACTGAACAGTACACATATGCGTTCGTTCATTTAAAGGGTCAGGTCATCTTTTTTTTAAACTCATTTTTTGGTACAGTCTCCTACCAGTCCATTTCTAACTTCCTATTTCATCCGCCATTAACATAAAAGTAATCAAAAACAACAACAGACAGAAGGACAAAGTAACTTAAAAAAAAAACAACATTATTTCTCAAGAATTCAACTTTGGCAGATGTTTGTTTGTGCTGCACTGCATATTTTGCGCTGACACCAAAACCATTTCTAAATCTTTTTTAAGGATTAGTGAGTCAGTAAATTGGAATTAAATATGTTGTATCACAATAAAATCGGATTCATACTGAGTGAACACATGAAGATAAAATCCTTGGAATTTTCGATTCTAAGTGATGCTCACTGAACATCATACAGTACCAGAAACTATTTCTCTGAAAAAGGGGAGCGTGTACCTTCATTGTCAAGGTCCTCATTAAAGAAGCTGCTGAGAGGGAAGGCAGACATTGTACTTCGCCAGCAGAATTCCAGTCAGTCAGCAGGGCCAGCTTGTTAGGTGTCCAACAAGCTGCCAAACTGCAACACCCACGAAACACAGAGAACTAAGTAAGGCATATTAATGATGAGGAAAAGTTTTGACTTGTAAACCTATGGGCGTAAAATCAGAAAATAATTATCACTACTACGAATGATTATGTCTTGTTTTTTTTTTCTCTGTCTTGAATGCCTCCATCGATCCAGTTTCCTGTAGTACTTGTTCTCAAGAAGGTCATGGGTGAGCTGAAGCAGACTGTTTTTTTAAATAACATTGCGCAGTATTGCACTTACTGTGTTCCATCCTTTGAGCGTAGAATTGGCAAGACATATCTAAATTGTATGAATCCGGTATGACGGTAGTTTGCAATTGATTTGGGTGCAACCGATATGCAATAATATAATCAAATCATACTCATTAATAAAACAAAACTAAAAGGCAGCAGGACAAAATGTTTCACCGAGTATTCCACCCACTACCAGGATGTCAAATATAATTCATCCCACCTTAGTGTCTGTAGTCAAACTTGTTCTAGTTTTTCAAGGAACTTCACAACACCTTCCAAATTGGTCCCAGTTTGCACAAAAAACTAACAAAAAAAAAACTTTGTACACTTGCCTCCTGGCACCGTGAAGCATCAAAGCAAGTCTTTTTGTGGATTAGATAAAGACTGGAGTCTGGAACTGCAACATTTTAGGAAATCTCAACTACAGTATAATAAAATTTTATCCAGTTAAGTTAAAACGTGTTGTTGATAAGAGCCATCATTTTGAGTGAACTGAAACGGAAAATGGAAGTTAGTTGTCGGACAGGTAAACCACAGTTTAAGCAAGGAGTTTATTGATAATGAACAGTATGAGCGCAAGATAAAGTCTGTAGATTGGTTAGGCGTGTGTGCAACTGTTTGGAACATCTTACGAATATTTTGTGAAGGGAAACCGGGGACATTTTGAAATTGTTCAACAACGACCAATTAAGATGGCGCTGCGCATTCGCATTTGCACCTGTGTGAAAAGTACGTTTCTCTTTTGAGAAAGAAATGAAAGGAGTCAATTGGCAATCATGTAATATGCTTACCTGGTGGTTACGTTTTCTCTCTGTATATATTAGACGAAAAGTAACCGTCAACAAACGTTTGTGTGCTATCTAGAAATAAGACACACGAGGGGGATGTTGGGCAATGATGACGGTGTGCGGGGGTGATGAATCGTTTGAGTGGTGCGTTGTGGTTTGCTCGGGTAAATCCAAATTTATCCCGTGAACTTTCTTTTTAGGGTTTTGTTTTGCTTTTCCCCTTGCTCTGTTTTCCCTTAAAAGTTATCTTAAAGTTGTTGACTTATAAATATCCCTCCTATATTACTGAATGTTTCTTTCCAACGGTACAATTTGACAGGTTGTCCGAGCCGAGACATTACCAAAGGAATCCATGTCGACACGAAGGGAAATATGCAAATGCCTATAACAAGTGAACGCACCACTTCGTTCCACGCCGTAGGTGATTAGAGGACGCTGAACTATCAGGGCGACGCCGTTTTGGACACTCCCCGCGGCCGGAGTACGCCGAGCTCTCAAGTCGGTCCGGAGCTCCATTCAACAGTGCTGAGAGCCACGTTCAAGCTCCAAGACTCGAGTTTCCACTTGTAGGCAGCCCGGAACGGAGCCGCTCCGAATTTGGACTGCAATCATCTTCGCGGTGCTAGTTTTCTGCGGAAAATTGGATTTGGGGAGAGAGGAAGCGACTTTGGGAGAGTTAACCGGTAAGTTGGGCATTTAGTTGTGATTTGGGCTCGGCTTTGCCAACTCTTGTTGTGGTTTTTGCTTTGTTCTGTTGCTGCAACTTTTGGACAGTTTTCCCAAACGTCGGCTTCACGACTCATTCATTCCTCTCCAATTCGCGGTGGAGGGGGTTGGGGATTGTAGTCGAGGTTCTTTGTGTTTTTATATGACTAAATTGGAATTTATGTGGACATGAGAGAAAAGATTAGCGCTGTATTTCGCAGCGTAGTAGTAATTGTAGTTGTAGTTCTCCTTTTGGGTTTTCCGTCTCGAGTTAATTGGTTTCATCTGGCGTCTTGGTGTGTGGTGAGATGTCTCACTGAGGAGATGCAAATCCAATTTAAATCTTTCCAACTTGGGACCAATTGTTGTCCTTGCCACTATTAGTGGCATCTTGGAACTTTATACATGCGCAATTTCTGCACAGAGAAACTTCTTGTTACTCTTAAAAGTTTTTAAAAAACCTCTCTTAAACGGATTGTAACGACTTCCTCTGATCTGTGGACAAACGAGGCACAGAAAAGGATTACTGATATCATAACGGTGGTTAAACTTTGAGGGCGATGTCATTGACCCCAGTTTTCAGAGGTCTTTTTTTTCAGTGTTTTGGAGTAAATCAACGATCGTCTCTGTTGCATGCGTATGAAAAAGGTATTCATCCACTTTATATAGGAAGTAGCCACAGTACATAAAATTGTCTCAGACTACAGACTGGCTTCTAATTTAAATACTGATCTGTAAAACAGGGTGCCAGTAAAATATCAATGTTCTTGCTGGCTGCGTTGATCGCTAATGGAAAGAATGTAAAAGCATTTTGATTGGATTAAGCCAAATCACAAAGCTTCCTGTCTCATGAGATACTTTATTCTTTTCACAAAGAGAAATGATCTGTTGTAAAACAAAACTGCATTACTTGTTTCGGGCTCTGACTGCTCCATTTCAAGTGTTGAGATTTTTCATCAGAAGTCAACGAGAATCTTGCTAGAATCTCACAAGACTTTTTATAAATATTATTCATGTTTTTCGTCTGTATGTCCATTGGCTTCGATGCCCCCCCCCCAACAAATCAAATATGAACTTTTTCCTGGTCAAACAAAGCTGTTGATGGAAAAAGTGTGTGCCGTTCTTTATCGTTGAAATCATTTGGCTGTTCTCTGTTCTCGTTCCTTCATCAAAGGTGTTTGTGTTTTCAGTTGACAATGCTTCAGAACTTTTCTTGAACACAAGCCCTCGAGTGGTCGAGGTGTGCGGTGATGACCAAAGTCCCTTAGCCGGGTTGTTGTGGAGAATAGTGTTTGTACTTGCCTTGCCGACCAAGCTATGCAGGTTGGCGTTGTGAGGCGTGTCTCATGTTAGCAGTGCTGCATCAACAAGGGTACATGTGCATTCCCAAAAGGGGGATGGGGGGAATTAGTATATGTGCTGAATTTACATCCAGGTGGACATTTTTTATTTTTTTGGGACCGTCCTTTTACATGTTTTCACTAACTGAATACATCAAGCGAGAAGCCCAAAACGCATGGGGAAAAAACTCAACAGAGAAGTGAACACTTGACTTATGAGTATTTTTTTTTTCAACTTCCAATCTTGAGAAACAATATTTTCTGATATTGATACCTTTCCCACATTACAATGCCATTAATCCATTCCAGCCGACCCAAAAGCCACCATTTTTTTGTGATTGAATAGTTCTGTATTGTCTAAAAAACGAGATTAAAACGTAACGTTATTTATATAGCAGTTTAAAAAAAACGCTGCTGTAACAAAGTGCTGTGAAAAAAAAATCCATCCATTATCTGATAAACATAATAAATAAAAATCAATTTTTAAAAATGATCAAGAAAAGTACCAGAGGGGCTCAGTCTACAAATTGTGTGAAGTTGCAAAAGAGAGAGGAAGAAGATTGAAGTCTCCACCGACGAGTATAATGGCGCCAGGATGGCAGAAATAAAATCTCGTGATCAGTGGGCACGACGTCACTGCCGTTGGCTGCAGGAGCTGAAATTTGAATGAAAACAAACTGGTTTCCAACAGCCGTTAGTTTGCCCATTGGCAACATTGGTGGTGAAAATGAACTGTTTGTTATAAACTGTCGTTACTGTGGTATTTCCTTGTTGGATGTGTGCACGTAAGGGGCGTGGTCGAGCGAGTGACATCCGACGACACGAATGTCGCCCGATTTTGAGGCAAAAGACGCAATGTCCCATGCTACGGACTTGTAGCGGTGTGACCCCTGGCCCGGTCCAAAACACAGAACGATATTTATTTGGTAGTCTGACGGCACAGCCATCGCGAACGACAAAAAAAGTCGTGGAGTTTGACAAAGGGCATTAGTTGGTTGGGTTAGTCTGCGTATGAACCTCTGGGGGTGAGAGGTGGCCTAAAGCAGCACCCTGTGAGCATCCCACCACCTCCCACCTTCAGTCGAGTGGCGACGCATCTCATCTCACTCGTCACTCCAATTTTGGTTGCAATTCAAAGCAAAAAATAAATTAATTAATTTAAAAAAGGATCGACAGCTCTTTAACTCGCATGAATAATTTGAATTCCTCATTCTTCCACTGGCTGACATCGGTTTTCATATTTGCGTGTGGAACCCCGCTGCCAGATGAAACCCACCTAGTGGCCTGCTGCTGATCCTGCTCATGCAAAGCAGTCTGGGTGTTCAGGTGTTTTTGTGCGCTCATACAGTGAGAGAGTGCAAACCTTGCAGTGTGCTTTCACTCTTCACTGCTGTCGATGATTTGTCTTTTACAGTGAACGCCGCAAGTCAACCGAGACGCATGTCAACTTCCGATTGTGTTCATTTGTTTATCGTATAGTTTTTTTCCTTCATCTCGGAGGAACCGATCATGCAATTCTATTCTTGAGTGAAATGATTCATCATGTGCAGCCATTATTTTAGGAAGGTGCCCTAAAGCGTGGGTGTCAAACCAAATTTTTGTCGTGGACCTGATTTTAGTTAGTTTCCCTTGGAGGGCCATTTTGACTGAAATCATATAAAAAAGACAAGAAGAATGGTTTATTCAGCTATTATTTAAGTTACTGTTATGAGGGGTTTGTTAACAAGAAAATGCATTTTCTTTCAAAAATTTTGGTACAGATTTTTGCCAGTATCATGAAATTTGATTTGCTTTCGCGGGCCCCATAAAATGATGTGACGGGCCAGAGCTGGCCCCCAGCCTTAAGTTTGACACCTATGCCCTAAAGGTTTCAGATGCAATAAACCTGATCTCATGAGTGCGTGTTTGTGGTATAATCATATTGAATAATAGTGGACAGAACAAAAAAAAAAAAAAAAAAGTCCAGCTTTGGCTTGTTTCCTATTGACATTTTCAAAGGGCGACAGGCAGGACAAAGAAGGACCGTGACAATGGCCCGCTTCCTCTTGGCTTCTTTTATGTCATGGAACAAATCAAACAATAGTTCCCAGCGTTCACCTGCTCTCGCTTTTTTTTTTTTTAGCATCATTATTATTATGATAATTGAGCCCAGTTATTTAATTGTCATCTAAAGAAACGGAAATATCGAGTAATAATATTTGCGCACCTTGAACACTCAATTTGTTCATGTCAACAATCACAGTATGAAACTCTGCATTCAGAACATGTTTTTTTTGTTTTGTTTTTTTTTTTAAACCATGAAATGCCAGATGTCTGAAGTGGTTTGTCGAAAGGTCCATCAAGCGTGTTCGTGTACAAACTTGTACTCCCTCAAATCACGCAGAAATCCAAGGCACTGGTGTTGATGATTCAAGATTCCAGGTCACTTTTCCAGGCAGCAGCTTGCCGTGTGTCGGTCGCTTCAAACCTCGGTCCTCTTGTGTCCTGACCTGCTCTCTGCCACACCCATGACGTGCTGCTACTGCTGCTCTTCCTCCTCCTTCTCCATTCAGGAGTATTTGAATCTCTCCCCAAGCTGTGATATTGTGACTCAACTGCCATGGCAAGACCAACTCGGTCTGCAGGGCATTTTAGACTCCTTTTTAAGCATTTTTACTTGGATACAGATGCCGCTGTGTTCACGCAACCGCTCCAGGGTTAAAACGCTGTCTGAATTACATGCCCAACTAATTATAGAGCCGCAACTTCCATTGACTATTGTGATTAGCTCAAGTCAAAAACGGTTACCAAACCCTTCTTGGTCTCTGCCAAGCTCCACGAGCGTTCAAATATTAGAAACGGCACTCGGGGGGGTGGGGCGCGTACCATAGAAAAGAGGATCGTCTGTGACCACAATTCTGTGGTAAACAAAATAAAAGGTGGCAGTTAAGTCGTGCGCCTGTAAATAATAAATGCACATTTAATGCCGTTTCTCCATGTTGCCCTCGCAGATTTGATCTGACGGCGCTATCTGGGTCACAGAGCGCACCTCGTATAATAACCCTTATGAAATCTCAGGCCCGGCTCATCCATCGGTGTCAGATTTTCACCGATTAAAATCTGTATTATGTACAGCAGTTTGAAATTTGACCTTGTGATCCTTACAATGTGCACGTGAGATAAAATTTGGCAGACAGGCGAGTCGCTTAAGTGTTATTTGAGCCTGCCGAGAGACTCCACGTTAGGCGAAAGGGGGGTTGTATCCAGGAGGTGCAAGGAAAGTGTTCTTGGGAGTGAGAAGTCACAATACGACTCATCAAATAGCTTTGTGCGCTGTCGACTCATTTCACAGAAAGGCGAAGTTTGCCAGATCGCGGACGAGCTGCCTGTCGGAAGTTTGCTGTCAAACGAAACCTAACATAAAGCATGCGGTGTATTTAAAGCAACCAAGTAACTTTTCCCCGATACCAAAGTATCGGCTAGCTTAACTCCAACACATAAAGCGAAGCCCCACAATCGGATGGGCTAAGGAAACTAGCATTGATGTCGCAACATATATTTGAATAGCAACTATTCAGCAACACGTAGCGACAGAAAATATACAAGGAGTCACAGGCATAAATTCTTTATCCTCTGGCAAAAGGGACTAATCCTACTGAGGTGTTGTGACCGTCATCTTCCTTCCTATCCGTATGGATAAATTATATTGAACTGCTCCCTGGTGGCAAGTGCGCGCACACCACAAGAAGCCACGCAATGAGATGCTCAGTAATTCTTCACCTTCTAATAAATTATTCATGCATGTTTGTATATAGTGCAGTACTGTACCGTGCCATTTTTCTTCTCAAAAGCACAATGCTACCATATATTATTCTTATTTATTTTTGGGGCATGTTTTACTGCCTACCGGAACGGATTAATGGCATTTCAAAAGATGATTTGACAGGTGTGTTTTGAGTTACGATTGTGGCCAAGGAAGGAATTAAAATCCAGTCACCGCACTGCTGTGGGTTATGATTAATGTCGTTTCCTTTTAATGATCACATTCATTTGCAATTCACTCAACTCAGTATTTCAGAAAATAAGTTAAAAAAAAAAAGTACTTTTCTGTCTATGCCCCGAAAAAAAAAAAATGTCTTGACTTTCCAATTCTTTGGATGTAGGGCTGGTCCTTGACCACTCAGCACCAAGGATGATGCCCCGGAGTGTAATCAAGGCTATCGGGTCTTCTCTTCTTTCCTCTTCTGGAGGCGATCCAGCAGCCTGCAACTCTTTTTAACGGGATTGTGCCACTGGGTGCCTCTAAGCCACTTCTTAGATCTGGAGTGTGCGTGCGGTTACTAGCAAAGGAGCCGAGACCTTTCGCCTGCCAACAGAGGCGACGGAATTGGTCAGCATGTCCTTTCGCTAATGACGAAAGGGGCCACGTCCTGTAATCTAGTTTGGATGCACCAATGTGTGTCGTCTGCTTTTTCCGTGGTGCGGCCCCATGTCCCCCCCCCCCCCAAACAGGTGATGAAGCGCAGCCCGTTTGAAATGGAAAAAGCAGTTTGGGAATAACAATCACTCTGTCTCCCACTAGCCTACTCACACTTTGAAACATAATAACCTCCGCCAAGAAATTTACAAGATGGTGATCGGTCAAACTGCTTGTTAGGTGGCAGCGGCGGCCATGAATTTTCATTTCTTGACATTCAGGCAGACACTTTATAGGAAGTGGCTATCTATTGAACGTGTGGTGGTTGGTGCTCATGCAAATTTGGATTTTTCTGTCACAGTTCCCCGTATTGGCCGCCGTTTTCGAGCCTTGGCTGCCAAATGAAAACCTTCTCATCAAAATTGGGGGGAAACAAAAGACCTTTCTATGCCAAGCAGAAGAGCAACTTTGACAAGTGTTTTTTTGTTGTTGTTGGGATTTTTTTTTTTTGCTTTTTTGCCAAATTGTCTTGGCACAGTAATTTATTTACAGCATCACAACTATGAAATGAGCGATGCTGACTCACCCCACGGCTCCTCGCTCACTCTATTCACTACCATGACACTTATACACGCTTATACCATTCGGTAAATTGTCTCCGGTTCTTTAAGTTGCCATCTTTCCAACTTTAGCCAGTTGGCATTTCTATCCCTCATATTTGACATTAAAAGCCGAGATTTCCCCCCGATCATTATTTTCTCAACAAATATAGAGGTCAGCGGTTGACAAATAATATGTAGCAACGCCGATGAATGAGATGTCTGGAAGTCTTAAGGAATTACAAAAACAACGGGCGAAAACTTCATCCATTGCTTATTTTTGCAAATGATGCTATTCTGTTTCTTTACAACGATCGTTTTTGGCTCGCTAGAGCCGAGGCGCTTCTTTCTGGACTAATAATATTCAGCCCTGGAGGGAAACAGAAGCCAGGGAAAAAGTGAAGAGGAAGTTTACACGGAGCCAGTTTTTTTTTTTTTTTTGTTTTTTTTAGCTCTTCCAAGAACTCGGGCTGTCTCGAAGTTACTGCTTGTCTGACAGCCCGAACAGAGTTATGTGTTGGAAACTCTTGAGGGTTTTTCTTCAAAGCCTCGTGTAATCTGGTCTGAGTCATTTCATTACCTGCACTGGATGCCTTTGTCTTCCGAGTTTGCATCCCAACCCTCCTGAGTGTCATTTGAATGCGAAGGCCTCTTAGATTACTCTCCAACCGCTACTGTTTTTGGTTTTTCTTGGGGAGAGTGGCGTACCGCAAACATGGGAATGGGTCGACTTGCTACGCTTATGTTCACCGTCGGTCGTTGCAAAGAGACTTTTTGTATTGTGCGAGGGGTGAACAGTCGTTGACTACCCGGCCTCAAAGGTTGTCCTTGTACGTGAGGTCGGTCACAGCGGCGAACATTGCGTCGCGGTTGAGCAAAGCCCCGCAACAGGGCCATGAATGTATGCTAGGCCCCTCTTTTCTCCTGTCCTATAGCAATGGGATTAGCGTCCCAAAAGGCATTCGAGGGCAGCGCGGGACTGAAAAGTGCCAGCCCCAGCATTGTCTTTGTGTGGGCGCTCGCCAGCTCAGATCTTTTACCGGCCGTGTGGCGAAGCCAGCAGACGGGTGAGAAAATGTGGGAATCCCGCACTATTTCTTTTGATTTATAAAACATGTCTAAGTAACCGCCCAGAGGTCAGTTGTTCTCGTCGGTAGGGACCAAGACTGACGATACAAACGCAGACCTTGAATTCCTTCTTCTTCGATTGCTGACCAATCCAGCGTTGATTTTTCTGGCAAATTTGACAACCACTTATTTACGTAGCTTAGCATTCTGATTGAGGTTTTGAAGGATACTTCTCAACAAAAGGAAGAAATCAATGGCCACTAACCTGACGTGGCCACCTCCTTCCAGATCACTGCACAGCATGTTTGACAAATGCAAATCTTTTTTTTTTTTCTCTCTCTCTCTCTCTCCAGGGCGAAACCAGCAGCCAAAATGGAGGTGAAAACGTCACTTCTAGACAACATGATTGGGGTGGGTGACATGGTCCTCCTGGAACCTTTGTCAGAATACTCCTTCCTTGAGAACCTGAGAAAGCGCTTTGACCACAATGAGATCTATGTAAGTAATGTATTTCAGTGTATTCGTTTTGCATACGTATGAAGTTTTGTGCTTACCGTCTTCAGGCATTTTGAAGTCCTCATAAAAGGAAAGTTGTCTTCTAAATCTGATACACCAGCGGGAAGAGTGACGGTCCACACGCTGGCTGTCAAGTTAGACTTTTTGCCCAAACAAAATATCCTTTCTTACGATTCTGTCATCCTTTGTCCGCACACTCATGGTAGACAACGAGGCGCTCCAACGCGGCCACAACAAAACACTATCCAAAGGAAAGATGCATTGTCAGTGGATTTGTATTGCTAGTTGACTAAATGTATGCCGCAAATGTGATTGATTGATTGATTATATGTAATGGTGAAAAATGGTGATTGGATGTTTTTAGCACCCAAGTTCAATATCAGTGTCTAAACAGTGATGTCAGAATTCATTTTTCAGGGTCTTGACATTTTAGTTTGCAATTTCCATGCTTCCCTCCTGCATTTGTCTTCTTTTACGGTATGTGAAAGTGGCTGGCTTTCTATAGGCAAAGCCTTGACTGGACTATTTTTATGTCTCATAATGGGGCCCGAGCTTCATGCTCAGACTGTCTGGCTGCTCGAGACATCAGCTGTGATGATTCCACCTCCACTCTGGTTGCCGTTGGCTCCCAGTGCCCAAGGGATAATGTCAACTCATGCAGCAATGATAGCCGGGGCCACGCACTCGATATTTTCTTAAGACGTAGCTCACTTCCCACACGAGCAGTTGGGATGGTGTTTTTATCTTCTTGTATGTCGTGCTCTGTAATTATAATCTCTGGGCTTCTAATTTTCAAAATGAAGACTTCAACCTTTATGGCGTTTTGAATCGCGTAGTAATGTAAAGATTTACTTTTTTTTAAGTGCCTTTTCAAAAGCAATGACTCGGGAAATCACAGCCAACGTTCCTTCAATAAATCTCAATGACGTTAGAGAATTGTACTTGCCGATTGGAGGAAAAAAAATGCCAATATTGCTTTGACTGCAAGGCACCAAAAGCAACTGGCTTATTTTAAAATGTCATTATTGGAAAATATATCAAGGAGTTGCCTTTGGCATTTCTCCTTCATGTGATTCGTATCGCTGAGAGACTTCATCCTTTTGAAATAATGAAGAGGGCCGCACATGTTCACTTACAAGTTTTCCGATCAACAAATTAAAATTTTCAGACTGCGCAGGTGTTGAAAGGAGGTCGCTGACTCCTTGGATTCGATTTCATTTCTTCATTCTTGTCCTTGCTTCAGTAGTCTTAACATGTTTGTTTATCCATGTATTTATTTATTTATTTATTTATTTATTTCCAGACTAATATTGAATTTTATTTTTTTTTTTTTTGCATGAAACAAACGCAAGCCTCGCTCTTGTACTTTTGGTCCTCAGAAACCCACGGCAGCACATGACGATGTTTAGATTGCAGTCAATTATGGACTTTTGAAGCGGCCCTTCCCACTCGAAAAGGCCCAAAGCTCCCTCCTGTGTTGCTCTTGAACGAGAGGCTGTGGGAGGTTGTTGCCACAGGCAAGGCCGCGCTCCGCTCCTTTTGGAGTGGATTACGCAACAAACCATTACCATGGACAGCAGAGAGAATGTTTCTGCTTGATGTGTGAAAGTGCTATCCAGGCACTGTTTTTGAGCGTAGGCGTCGATGGCTGCCTATGCTCTCTGTGAGCTGAAGTGTTAGATTTTGCTCGGACGTGGTGTCAACGTTACGTAAAGATTGGTTTGTTTTGTTTTGGCGTGATGGAAAACAGAGAAAAGTTGGGAGTTTTACAGTAGGATTCTGTTTGCCGGACTTGAATAAAGTGTAGCTGCACATCCACAACAGTAGGTGGCAGTGGCACACTCAACACATGGTAAATTTATTTCTTTTGTTTTATGTATTTTTAATAAGGTTACAATCTGAAGCAGCGTTGTAACAATTTTATAGACACATGATACTATTGACAGCCGCAGGGCGGAGAGGTTTTCCTCTTATATTGGCACACACTGCAGTAAATGAGTTCATGACAACTCCATAACAATTGTTTTTAGTGTCAAAACCAGCTCAGACTGTCAGGGTGCAAATGCGTAAAACCTTTCCATGGCATCACGCTGACCGTAGTTTGTTTTTGCGTTCATTATAGCGGTCACGCATGACACACTTTCTCCAAGTCTGCGTTGCACCGATACGTCAACAATATACTCGCGTGGAGAAAAAAAAACATGGCAGGCACAAGCAGATGATTTTTCAAACTTGAAGGTGTGTACAAAGTGTCATAATTGGTTTGCCGGGCGCTGCCGCACCAGACTCCTCAACATTCTGAGGTTTTGCCCCGCCCCACAGATTCCCGTTTGTGTTCGGTTTCACTCCAGGCATTGCAAGCCTCAACACTGTATTAGCGATCCCCAGCTGAGCAAAGCTGAGGCAAGCAGAATTCCTCCCATTGTTGTGCAACAATCAGGTTTCAAATGGACTTGGTTTTGTTTTTGTTTGTTCGTGTTTTTTTTTTTTTTTTAGCTCAACCTGCTGTTAGTCCAGTAGAATGAAGACATTGCAAGTTCATTCATGAGCCGTTCACTCGTTTCTTCCCTGCAGACTTACATTGGCAGTGTGGTCATCTCCATGAACCCCTACAGGTCGCTGCCCATCTACAGCCCTGAGAAAGTGGAAGAGTATCGCAACAGAAACTTCTATGAACTTAGTCCACACATGTGAGTGTCCCTCCAAGCTACCTTGATTTTTTTGTGTGTGTGTGTGTGTCTCTTTGTAATATTTTGTGTTTGGGAATTTAGAAAAATTCCCAAATACTAAAAAAAAAGTGAGCAACTTTTTTTATTTTATTTTTTTTTTAACCAAGATATGTGACCTGCGATTGACCGATGATCAGTCCATGTCCCAAGTCAGCCGCGGTCCACTTCAGCCGCTGACCCTGAAAAGGATAAGCGGATGGTGGAGTTCAGCTCTATCTGTTGGCAAAAGCGAATGTGTTGCACATCGCTGTAAAGATTATCAAAGTGCACTCTGTGACG
>CAAKHF010010008.1:11131-21136 GCA_901007745.1 Hippocampus kuda | reverse complement strand
CCCTGCTGCGACTCTGCTTTATTGTCCTTCCAAAGTCATCTGTGAACGTCACATTTATGGGAATGTTTCACCCCCCCCTCCCCACCCCCCTTTAAACACACCGTGGTATATTTCCATCGAAAGAAAAAAAAAATATGACTTGGTGAGGAAGAGGGAGGATGAAGTGGTATAGGTCTCTCTCAGTTTGTTGCTTATATACCAAACAAAGAGTGCTGGAAAGCTGCATGCGATCAATCTTACTCGCCAAAAGGTCTGACAGCTCGGTGCCCTCACAACACATTTAAGGCTTCTAACTCTCCCCCGGATCAAATGCAGGCAGGAAGCGACGAGAAACACTGGTCACTCAGATTAGAACCATTTTCTGCTCCTTCCAGCTCGAGCTGTCGCTGGAGGGATGGTTTCAAAGATAAATAGGAATCGTACAAGGCGGGCGCCGTATATTTCCCGTGCAGGGGGAGGCAGTGAACACAACGCGCGGGTGAGTATCGAAAACGTATCCACCTGGAGTCGATGTCGCTTATCTCGTTACGGGAAACGCGATTTACACACTTTCGATTGGGATATTTTTGGAGACATCGAAGCGGTTTAGTGTGGTAAGGGTTGCCATGGGGAATTTTGGAATTAAGCACAGGCTTTGTGTAAAAGGAAAGGAGTGGGTGGAGGATTTTTTTTTTTTGAGGGGGTGGGGGGTGAGCCTACACACATTGCAAGAGCGATTGAACAAATTTCCCACGGATGTAAATATATTGCAAAACAAAAAAAAAAAAAACGAGTGATCGTATTGGTTTAAATGCAGCCGTGGTGGCACATATGGGTCAGATCAGCGCCTTGTGCGAATGCATGTGGATGCACAAGTCCAGCTTTGACACACCATGGTTCAATTGTTCCAGGTTTCCCTGCTAACCATATGTCATGGATACTAATGCCCCTTTATATCACTCACATCCAGATTGGAAATGACTTTTTTTTTTTTTGGCGGGGGTACATTATCGAGGGTTTAAAAAAAAATACATTTGCACATGAAGAAAAAAAATATTGTTTTGTTTAGAGCATTGGGAGAACGCAGTCCATGTTGAAACGAAAAAAAAAACGCTTTTATTTTGTAGTTGGGAACGAACTTTTTAGAGAAAACATTCAAGATGATATTTGTTTTGTTTTATTGGTTCCCCCCACCCCCCGAATCATATTCGTTTTAGTGCACTTTAAAAATGTTTCGACGTTGAAAACCAATTCCAAGGATAATTTCATTTTCTTCAGCCATCATCCTTAACGATGCATTTAAGGAGATTTGGACTTTTACGTGCATTTTGCTGCATAATGAGACAAACAGGCCGGTACGAATTCACTTGGAGCTCGTATCCTCTCTGGCCACATTTGACCGACTCGAAACACATTCAGGGACATTAGTTTTCAAACGATTTCTCATTTAGATTGTTGTCTGCTTCCAGGGGCCGCTGAAAAGTCCGGCGCTTGACATTTTTATTATTATGGATGTGCCCACGCAGATGAAATGAGAGGAGGGAAGAAGGCCACCCGAGAGTTTTCTTCACGTCTCATCAGGAAGAGAGAGAAATAAATTATGCAACTTTTTTTTTTTTTTTTTTTGCTTGCTTGCATGTAACCACCAGTTCCAGATATCTTGCTGAAGGATGTTAATGGCATATTTTTTTTTATACCAGAATAATTTATGACACAATGTTTATTTGTGCGTTGAGTTTTTTTACGCACTACTTTCCAAGGCGAATGCAGGTAATGTAATGATTATTTCCGTCTCGTTTTTCAATCAAAAAATAAATGATGTGCATTCTGATAGTTTGTCTGAATTAAAAGAGATATGCTTTGGTTGTATTTCAATTGTTTTATTTTCTTCTTCGAACTGGAGCAGCATGGAATGTATGAAAGGGTTTGTCGTGTGTTTGAATATTTTTCAATAAAGAAACGACGAAAGTGTACCCTCATTTCCACCCATATTGTGTCGACCGATTGATTTTATATTCTGTAAGAAAATTAAAATAAAAACGAATTGTTTAATCGAAGAAGAAGGGTGGAAATGCAGCTTGCGTGGTTTGGACGTGGGTTGAAAATGGGGAGGGAGGGGGGGGTCTTGAACCCACTGAGCTTCTCGCAAGGGTGTCAAATAATAATAGGACTACTTTTTAACACTAAACAAAAAATAAATAACATCAGAAAGTCCAAATAGAACAAAACAAGCAAAAGGGTTGCAGCCGATTCGCTCGTGACCCTTAATTTGACAAATGCATTTCTGTCACGTATGCCCTGGATCCTTTCACAAGTGCAACAAAATGCATAAAAAAAACTTCAAATGCGGATAAATAAGTTCACATAAAAAAAAAACGAATAACATGTTTTCATAATACCCTGTTTGAAATTGAAAAAACACTTAAAATAGATTAAATAGGCCTTGGCTCGCTCGACATCCTCCTCAAGACCTCAGAAATGTCTTTCAGAACAAAAAAATATAGACATTTATCCTATATGCTACTTCACACACCATCGAACTAAAGGAAACCGAAAGGGGGGATGGGGGAAGGGGGGACGAGAGCGCGAGAAAGAGAGAAGGTCGGCGCTGTGTGGAGGCACACAAACAAAAGATGGTGATGCGGTCCCGAGGTGGCGACAAGACAATGGGCGGAGTGATACGGACTGCGCCGTGCGCCGCTACAGATGAGTCAGCTTGGGCGCCTCCTGGATTCTTCCCTGAGAGTATTGCGGTGTAAGGTCTGTGTACGTGGGCGTCGGATCACACACGCCGTGATGCTGACTGTTGCCCATCGTGATTGCTCCGTTGTAGTCCATGTTGGAGGACGGCGGGTGCGGGAGGTGCGTCAGGCCGAAAACGGAAGCCCCGGAGTTGGCCATGGGTTCCACGTAACCTCCGCCGACATAAACGGGGCTGCCTTGCATGTGCGTGCCGTAGTTGCCCCCCTGCAGGGGGTGCGCGTCATACTCGGGCGTGGCCGAGTCGGGATACCTTTTGTGGGAGCTGTTCAAACCAGCGGGAGGGTATGACGTAGGCATGCCGTACGCGTTCGGGTGATTCTTACTGTAAGACGTCGGCGACTGGGACTCATAAGGAACACTGTTTACGAGAGAATGCATAGAGCTGAGGTATCCTCCACCGGAAGGGGGGCCCACTGGACTCCGAGGGGACTGCCCCCCAGGGGAAGGCATCATCCCTACGCCCTTCTGATCCTTCTTGTATTTCATCCTGCGGTTCTGGAACCAGATTTTGATCTGTCTCTCTGTCAGATTGAGCAAGTTGGCCATCTCCACCCTCCGAGGTCTGCAAAGGTAGCGGTTGAAGTGGAACTCCTTCTCCAGCTCCACGAGCTGGGCGCTGGTGTAAGCCGTCCTGGCCCTCTTGGAGGCGGCCGACCCAGGAGGACTCTTGTCTCCCGGGCAACTCTCCGCTGTGAGGGGATGGAGGAGGAGGGTGTCAATCAGTAATCCATTACAGGCAGGACAGTGAGAGTGAAAGCAGAACACAGCTGATAAGAAAACTACAGGAGTGTTTGCTTACTGGTTAAATACACTCACAGGCCACAACATTGGGTACACATGGACGCTATCATATCAGCATTTTATTTTCCCATTCACAACACTCTTAAAACTGCGAGGTCAATAAAATAAACCAATGGTGGACCAACCTGCTACTTGGGGCAACTTGACCCAACTTTGGGTTGTTGGCATTTTTGGACCAAAATTGGGTTATTTTCCACTCAGCACCTTTAAAGGTGAAATATACAAATGCAAAGTTTTGATGGACACGCTGTCAGAGAACTATTTCAAAAAAACTACAACATTATTGTTGAATCATTTTGGAGTGCGCTATCAAAACATATGTATATGTTTCTTTGTTGTGAAATGTCCGTTTTCACAACAGCAAATGTTAAAATATGGAGTTGAATTGCCCAACTTAAAATGTGATTGAAGATTGTTGCCTTGAAATTTGACGCTCACCCTACAAGCATTGTTCCCACAGGAATGGAGGCAACATTAGCTACTTGAGTGTAGGAATACAAACGATGACATATGTCAAACTCGTTTTCACGGCAGGCCACGTTGTGGTTTCTCTCAGGCGGCCGTGATGACTGTAAAAATCCTATCAATGTATAATCACCTCGTCAGATATACTTTTAGACTTGCACAATGTCGCTTGCATTGATTCTTATAATATTTGACAATTTGAATTTGAAATCAAGTCATGGAAAACATGGGCAACCATCAAATGCTTGTAGAATCCGTTTTCAGCTCAAACAAAAACAATGAATATGTTTCATCAGAAACATGAAGCAAAGTATATGCCTTTTGCACTTAAAAAAAAATGCTGATTTGTGACCTCATAGCGTACAGTGCGAGGATAAAGTTGCCTGTGTTTCTCTCTCTGCCTGATATGATCACAAAGGTGTATGTCTGACCTCGCCCCGGGCCACATAAAATGATTTGGTGAGCCGGAGCTGACCCCCGAGCCTCAGGTTCACCTCCCTTGACTCGGGGTCTTTTACGAAATGAGATGGGACAAATACGAAAGGAATATGTCTCATTACGGTGTAACGCGGTTCGACACGTCACCCGCAACCGCAATAACGAACACCTGCCTGTCAGTGGCAATCAGAACGTGTAAAGGCAGCCTGACACAGAGTGGGTGTAACTTCTCTTCAGGTCCCCGCATGTGATGAAAGTGTGCGTCTCACTCATACACACTGAAAAACCTCGCGTAGAACCATGAAAATACAACTCAACGAAAGTAGGCCAGTGTCTTGTCTATGGAGTCGCTCCCCCCCCCACCCCCCTTCCAGCCACATCGTCACACAGTAGCACATGCCTCAGGCACATTTCTCATTGTGTGCGCAACTTCACAGATAAGCCTGCCCCTTCTTGTAGTCTCGACTTCAGCAAAGCAAGGCACACTTGGAGTTTTTGTGGCAGGCGGCCAACAGCACATAGTAAATTTTACTACCTGTCGAGCCAAACATGGAGCAGAGGGACTTTAAGGATGACATAACCTCCACCGAGGAACTACTAGCTCGTAAATTTATGGTGATGGTGGGGGGGGGACAGAATCATACATGACACCAAACTATAATAATGTGTCGTTCTTGTCAAGGAAAAGGGTTGAGTGATTGAGTTCGGCGTCACGTGGCCTCCTAAGGTTTAGCCGCTGAGACAACTGGCCCATGTTAGTGTGTTTGTTGACTCGGTGTGGGGACGCTATGTGATCAGTGCGTGTGTATGTTTACAGTAGGCAGAGGTCATCTGCAGGCCAAGGGGGCAGCAGGCAAACGGTGGGATCTCTCTCGTCCCAAAGCACGGCCTTATTTAGTCTGCCCCGCTGAGGTGGGGGTGCGTGGCCCTTTCCATCCCACATATGTCCTTTCCGGAGCGAATTTGGACGCCGTTAACAGAACTACTCAGAGGTGTTGACTATTCCCCTCCGTGCTTCCTGAAGTCGCATGTAAAAATTCCCTCTATGTGACACATAAAGTGCGGGGAAAAAGTGGGAACATTCCCTTCCACTTGCTGTGGCCTTCACAGTGGGAGTATTATGTTCTGCGTGTTTAGACCCCCCTCCCTCGTCTCAACCCCCCTAGCATGAATTTCATGGTGCAGGTTGCGTGTGTTGTACCTGAACTGGCGCTATTTGCGGGTTTCTGCTTGGTGTTCTGGCGGGACTCCTTCATCCAAGGGAAGATCTGCTTGCCGCGGGCGCCCGAAGACGGCGAGCCGCTCTTGGCGCTCGGTTGCCCGCTGCCGTTGTTGGCGTTCTGGCCGCTATCGGAGGGGGAGCGGGAGGGAGGTGGGCTGCCCTCGGGATGACGCGCCCTGGACGGCGCCGCGGTGCCGTCGCAGCTCTCCGCCTGCATCTCCAGCGGCTTGTGCAGAGGAGCCGCCGAGCCGTCAGGAGACTGCAGGGAGCAGGCGGGTCGATTGTAGTCACTTTCCACATGAGAGGCGCGGGGATATTGGACCTGATTGGCATCATAACTGAAGCCATTTGCGCTTTGATACGGGTAGCCACTGTAAATTGCCGAGCTGTCGTAGTAGGTTGCCTTTTGCATCTCGCCGTTTCCCAATATTTATTTCACAAAGTGACAGGGTCTTGACACCCTTGTAGAAGAACATTGGCACCCCGTGGTCACGTGACGCCTCTCCGCCAATGGCCTCCTCGGGTGAACCTGGGGTTACAACAAGCACTGTGAGGAGACGAAATGGTGGCGATCCATCTTACTTTTCAATGCAGGTTTGACACTGCGCGCCATAGGCGAGATAGGGCGCGCCGCTTGTGCGAGCTATTACCGTTTACCTTCTGCCTTGCACCGGCCGACCTTCTATTGCCATCTGTGCTAAAAACAACGTGCACGCAAAAAAAAAAAAAAAAAAAAAACAGCTCACATTGCCAAATCAATTGCGGGACCTAACGAGAAAGGGAAAGTCGTTTGAAGACGCTGCTCTCATTAGCAACGCAATGGGATCGCATTCCCGAATGTCCGTGAGGGGTTAAATAAAAGGACATTTGTTGTAATTGTTGAGTTCAAGCCATTTTTGTTGTTGTTGATGTTGTCTGTGACGTTTCGCAGCCACTTGCCTGCGAGGCGTCAACGAGCACATTCCCTTCTGTGTCTTTTTTTAAGATAAAAGATGCGGAAAACCTGAAAAACCGGGTCGGACATTCGTGCATCTTCGGGATCAAAATGTGAACTTTCGCTGTGGTGACCCATAATAATGGCGCCTGATGGTGTCGACGACGCGGCTGACCGTCCTGCTGGCACGCGAGGGTTGCCGGACCCAGCTCGGAACAACCGGCCAGAATCAGGCCTGACGAGAAACGCCACTGAGGTACCCGAAACATTATTGATTTAATTTAAACAACAATTTTGGAGAAAAATGTATACTCATCAAACTTAACAAACAAATCAAATCAGCAAATAAAAAGTACAAATCAACCATTGCAGCCTGACTTTAAAATTAATCTATCCGTTAAAACGTCTTACGTTAAGTTGGCCGCTACTTGCATACCCCGAATATTAGACGAATTAAATTTACAGACGATAATAATAATAATAATAATAATAATAATAATAATAATAATAATAATAGATAATAAGAAAATAAACCTTTATTAGTCTCGCAATGGAGAAATTCCCAATTATGATTGATATTAGAATATCAATAATGATAATAATAATGATAATATAATAATAATAATAATAATAAATGAAATGTGTGTATTTATAGGCTCCAGCGCCCCTGCGACCCTCGTGAAGATAAGCTGTTCAAATAATGGAAGGATCGATTTTTTAAAAAGATTATGACTGGTAGTCTATATGAAGTATAACCTTACAATTGATTCTTTCGTTCAAGCATTAGAACGCAATCATTTAAAAAAAATCTATTTATTTAAAGTGAAACTTAAAAAAAAAAAAAAAAAAGAAAGAAAAACGACCCAAAAGGTTTTGGGGGTATTTTTTGTGCAAATTTGAATGAAAACTGCCTTGGCGTAGCGGTAAGTGACAAGCCATTAAACGTGTTCAAAACGAGCTCCGGTGAGCGAATAATTAAAGCCAAAGTAATCGTCTTGACTGCATCCGCAGCCGGAGAAGACTTGGTCCGATTTCCCCTCCAACAGATTGCGTGGCACAAACTGCGCCATTAATCCCCAAAAGAGCGACTGGAGGCAGGCTTGATTTTGCGCGCAGCCGCGGTGCTCCGCGTGAAGAGAAATCTGCGAGTGTGTGAACTCTTCCTGAACCGAGATCCAAGTCATACGGTGATAAATCACCGCCCGCGACACACAAACTCGGCCATTTAGAACCGAGGCAGCCTATTCCTGGCCTGCTTACCTTAACCTCTGACGACCAATGCAGAGCACCGAGCAATATTTTCTCATTCAGCGACGAAATCGATCAAAGTAGTAATCCGGAGGAAAGTTGAGGAGGCAGGGCTGGGCTGCAGCAGCGAGCGCCATGCGTGCAGGCGGCAACCACAACAAGAAGAGTCGAGAAAGAGAGAGAGAGAAGCCCCCTTTGCTTCCCCCCCCCCTTTGCTCCTTCCACCCTTCTCGTGTCTTCCCCACTCGACGTGGATGTGTACATGGAGATTACGAAAGCAGGCGGGTCACCGAGATAAGTCTTATCTTGGCTTCAAGGGCTGAATTTATCGTCACGCCATTGGAAGCAATGCTTCTCCAGAGCAATAATAGAGCCATGCATGCAAACGCAGCCTACGCGGCCGATAGACGAGGCTGGACCGGACCCTCTTGCGTGATCGTGCGGACGCCAGTCAACTGGCCCCGAACCGCAGCGTCACACCATAGACAAGAAAAATTATGCAAATGAAGTAGCGCCTTGGAAAGGCAGTTCAAATCAAGTGGCTGTGCCTCTTCTCCTCCTCCTCCTCCCCCATCCAAATGAGAGGGAGAGAGAGAAAGAAAGAGAGAGAGAGAGAAGAGGGAGAGAATTGGAACATAATCACAAATAGTATGCGAGAAGTCCGTCCTTATATTTTATTATTTACTGCCTCTTTACGATGCACAAGTCGTGCAACGCTGACTCGTTTCGGAAGGAAAGAAGCTTTCGGGGGGAGAAATTCATCACGAACCTTTGAATCTTGTTGGGAGATCATATTTGAAATCAAAACACTTTGTGTGTGATGAGCAAGTGAGGCCACGCAGCGTGGAGCAGAAGAGGGGAGGCGAGCGTGCATGGGGGAATCCCTCTGCGTGGTAATGTTATCTCTTTTTTTTTATCTTCAGAGAAAGGAAAACGTCTTGTCAGCTTTTTCTATGCACGCACGGAGAGGGGGGAAAAAGAGGTCGAAAATACGGCACGTGTGGGATGGTGAGTGGGCCCAAAAAATTCACGCGTGAGGATTTTTTTTCTTTTTTTTTTTAGCTACCTCGGCTTAATTATTGACCTCTTTGTGCTGCGCTCAAACTGCTGATTCCTCTCGTCTCTCTTTTTGATGCGCCTAAAGGAGGTTAAAAGTCATCGAGGTGGGGGAGAGAAAAAAAAAAAGGTCTGAGGAAGAAGCCGAAGGGAGAAGGCCGGTAAACAGATGTAGAAAAAGATATAAATATGGATTGCACGTGCACATTGGCTGCAGTAGGAATGGGTTTTTGAATGGAGCGGGGCAGCGCTCCAAGAGTCTTCCTCGTCACGTTTATAGTGACAAATTACACCTCGTAGACAAGTGGAAGAGAAGGAATTATTGCTCCCGGCCTGCTCGTGTTGCACATTCAAAGAAAAGTCACACACTGCTTCTGTCAGGCCTTTGGTGGGCGTGCTACTTATTATTTTCTAAAAAAAAAAAAAAAAAAAAAATGGAATAAGGAGCCTTCACATGATAAATCAATAAAGACGAATATAGACTTACCGGGGGAGTTGTGCGTGTGAGGTGACTTTATGGGCCCGGCATTCTGCAAAGGAGAAGGGGGAAATATGATTTGCAATATGTCTGCAAGGGTCTTTCAGTTAATTATTGCATGAAATCACATTTAGTGGAAGATAGTGTAGATGAGGGAGGCACTGGGGGGGGGGACGTGAATATTTGAATGCCGTAATAAAAGCTGCATATCGGTTAAAATATCGGTTCAAAAAAATATCCCAATTTGCGTTTAAAAATTGTCTACTATTAAAACGAACCCAACGTGGGTTCAAAATAGGTGGAAGTGCGCGTCGTCAAACATCAGTCGATTTCTTTCAAAATAAATTCATTTTTACACCTCAGGAATAAAATCTGTTTAGTAATCCAAGCAAGAAGATGAAAATAGCTTTATGCAAATATGCTGTTTGTTGTTTCTCCCCTCTCGGCCGCTAAGCTTTTTTTTTTTCTCTTCCCCTCTCTCACAAACGGATCGAATAGTCATTAGCTGCCGAGCACCATCTTCCCCAAGCCCCCGCGCCCATAAATCACAGCGGAGCGCCGTTGACCTCAGCGCGGCCGAGCCGTCCTGATGCGTGGCACTCCGTCTTCCATTATAGCCTC